>JBBMJZ010024418.1:0-10529 GCA_037833815.1 Zingiber zerumbet
TATCAGTCGAGCTCTATCTGTCGATACCCTCTCACATACGCTCGAGCTCTATCAGGGGATACCCTAAAAACCCATCAGCAGTATTTTGCACTTTCCCTAAACTCCTTTTCCTTAAGCAAATCGTACTTATTTTCTTATATTCTTATGTTCTTATATGATTTTTTGAATAACTATTGCCATTCACGACTGAGAGAGAGGAGCGATTCATTGTGTTGTGATAACGACAAAATACTGCTGATGGGGCTGCTTGTAGTCTTCCGCCCTGCCCTCTCGCCTGAGACTGATTTTATGAGCTGATAAAAAAGACTTGGAAAGAGGAGCGAGTGATAATGACGCGATCTTTGTCCTAGCTTCTGAACTGAAAGAGGAGAACATTCCTGGGGGTATCCGTCTGTCAGGTCAGAAACAATTAATAGCTCTCGCTCTCGTTTATGTCTTTCGAATCTGTCTAGTAGCTCACTTGCTTTATTCGCTTTCCGTTCTTTAACTCCCGCTTTAGAAAAGAAAAGTCATCTCTCACTCGGTCATAGATACTGGGCCTTTCACTCTCAAATTCGATAGCAAAGCAATGGGAAAGCTGCTCAAACCTCAGACTGAGACCCGCGCTACCTACTCTTTAAAAGAAGAGCTACGAGCCTGACCCTGATGGAGAGTAAAACACTATATTCAGACTCACGCGTCACCCCGTCGATGCCTCGGGCCTTTCTCTCGTTCCTTCTTTTTCTCTTGCTTAGTAGTGCTTCTGGCTTTGAATCCTATAGGACTGTTAGCTCATTTGACCCCTTACGCTCGGGAGTACTCGTATGAATGGGCATGGGAGCCCTCCATGTATTGCTTTGTACCCTTAGATCTTTTTCGGAAGGACAAATCAGGAGTCTTATTCCTGGGCTTGCCTTGTACTCAAATGAAAATGCTTGCATGACTCGGAACTCCTCCTTCACCAAAAAGGGGACCTAGGGCTGGATGTAAGGCAACTCCTTATCAAAGGCAAGGAAACCACAGAGAAGTAAACTGCCTACCTACTCAAAGTCAAGGAAGAACACAGGTTCGCTAGAGCCCGGAAACGACCACGGATGGAACTGAATTTCCACGAGATGTAATACACATTAAATGGGCCCACCTTACCACTGCGAAAGTGTTTAAAACTGTATAGCCAAACTGAAGAAAGAGAACTTCCAAGAGTTGTACTAGATGGGCTTGCTGTAATAAAAAGGACAAAAACAAGATGTATACAACATGCAAGTAGGAAGAACTCGGAAGAAGAAGAGGAAGATGAAGATAATGAATAAGAAGAAAGGTACGAGAGAAAAAGAGTACTTGATAAGAGCTAATGAAAGGCGCATAAGATGGAATGGATAGAGTGAGCATGATGAAGTGCTTTCCAAGAGTGAAAGTTAATTAACAGAGACTGAGTTATAATATGCTAAAGAGTCATCGGGAGAAAAATCACTATCTAGCTCAGGAGCGGGAGAGGTACTTTGGAACGGAAACCAAACCTATGCCGGTAATTCAAATAAGATAGCGGAAGGCACGGGAAAACACCAAACAGCTTAAGAATAGTAGAATGGGGCGACTGGTAAGGGCTTCTTTAGATGGCTCGACCGAAATATTAGGGACGAGCAACAATTACAGCGACGTGTGACTTAAAATTCGCTTTTATCAAATCAAATTTGGATGGCCCATATATTTAGTAATTGGCAAAGCGACGTGTGACTAAAGGATGGGCCGAAGTGCACTTTTCTCAGCAGATTACAGTAATTGCTAAAATTCAAATGGGCCATTCACTCTCATGACTCGACAAGAGCAGATTACAGCTAAAATTCAAATGGGCCATAAATGCTGATGGGGACCTCTCAACATCATTAATAATTTGACTCGACTTTTTGAAAGAAAAATATGTTGAAAGTAATACGATCTTTCCACGTTTTGAATGCCATGAACTCCAGCTAGCTGGCACCAAGTCGTGAATGGCTATGAAAAACTAATACTACGAAAGATCTGCAGCAACAGGTCGTAAATGGTGTACCATTTACTCTTTCCTCGGAACAGGTGAATCATAAATTTGATTCACCGAGGAGAGCATAACGCTTGAAAACACGATTAGGATAGACCTTTTCCGCGCAGTACCACACAATGAAGTTGATGGCAAAGCGCGAAGAGCGGCCAAGAAGACAGGAATTCCAACGGTTGGCCGGTTGCAAACCAAACGCCAAAATTCAAGGGCAGATTCTATTAGGATTACTTGATAGCCGCCTTAGCCTAATATAGAGGATAGAGGGCTGAAGATAAAAGATCGATTTTGTTTCATCGTCGCTTCTTGCCTTCGTAAGCTTTAGTAGTTTCTCTCTTTGATATAGTTGGATTGGAAGAGTAAGCCTGCTCCTTCGATATAGTTGGAGAAAAAAGGGTAAGCCCACCCATTACTATCCTAAGGCCATCTATGGGGATCCGGCCGAGCCCGTTCCTGTCCAAAAATCATTCCTCTTTTTCTCTATCTACGAAACCACCAGTAGAAAGGTGAGATCCATGCCACACTAAGAAAGAAAAGCCAATGACCGATGTGAATCAGCCTTTCCGACAGGAATATTCATCGATCTTACCCCAGAGCTGGATAGATTAGGCAAGTTTGAATTTCATCAACACCGGAAACAGCACAAAAGATCAAAGCGGCAGAAGAGAAAGGAGCGTTTTATTCCCTAATAAGAGGTTCGCAATACAGAGACTAGTTTTGAAGTAGCTTGGAGCTTCCAGCTTCTGCCAATTGCCCTTCGGTTAGCTCTTTTGGATTCAACAAGCAGAGGTGATACACTCACTTCAAGCCAAAGATGAGATAGTGCGCAATGAAGACCAATCCGAGTTTATTTACTTTATGATTTTTTAAAAGGGAGAAGGAAAAATGCTTGAGCTTTACCCTTACTTACCTACGTCTCAATCGTGCTATAGTGAAAGCTCTAGTAGGGAAATGAAATAGGTTAAAGAAAGCCACTCGACTGGTTGGAGAGGTTTCGAAGAACGACTGGTTGGAGAGGAGCGAAGGCCACTCAGCAGTTGAAAGGCCGACAAGAAAATTACAAAAAGCGCGCTTACTCCGTGCAGCTAAGACTGCTTATTTCTTGTTCACATTCAACTTCCTTAAAACAAAACCTTGAGCAGAGTGCCGGAGGACTTCTTCTTCTTTCATCGTATATGGTTATATTTTCTTTCTTTTTATTCTGTAAATAAATAAATAAAGAAATCGAATAAATACATAAAATCACTATTTACTTAATATCCAACTCTTCTTTCACCTACAGATTCAGTCTTACGGTTTTACGCCCTTAAGCTAAAGCAACGTAGTTCATTAATGCATGCTTACTTGACTTTTGTTGGTTGAGGGTCTTGCCTTTCGGAAAAGAAGGGTTATATTATATATATATAATGGTTGCGCGGGCACGTCCAACCGTACCTTTCCACTTGCCAGTTCAAAGTCTAAAAGCCGGTCAATAAGACTGATCCGGATCCTAGTGCTTTCGAGATGGTTCGATCGCTAACAAAGACAAGCATTGGAAACTGCAGACTCCCACAACTCCAAGAGCTCAAGCCTAAAGCCTTATAAGGCGCATCCTCATTGCTCGCGTAAAGCAAGCGTAGGCTCGAAGGCCGAAGCGCGCTAGTGCTCGCATCAATATCACTAGCAGCTCGGGCCCTATTCTCAAGGGAGGCTCTGCAAGACCTGAGTTCTTGGCTTAATTTATATATTTCCCCGCCCTACCAGCTTCAACAACATTTCTTCGGCCTGTTCTCGATTCAGCTTCCCAGAAGATGTCTTATGCTTCCTCTGCTCTGATCTTGGCTCTCCGGCCGTGGAACTTGCTTTCATGAGTTAAGGAGCGGCTACATCAATGTCCCTGTGGAAGCTAGAAGGAAGTACTCTCTAAGGAAGATTGATTCTCGGCAGAGAAGAGGGGACAAGCTCTATGCTTAGCCTACCTCGTAAGAAGAAGAAGAACCCTCAAAAAACGAATAAGGAAACGGAGAACTTTCTATATTTATGCTAATATAAAGTCAAGTTATGATGATCTCTTTTCGTTTACTGAAAGCTGTGTACCGAGTTACTACTCGACGCACCTCTATCAATTCATTCTTTGCCACATATCCTCTTTCTTTTAAGCGTCCATCAAGTCTGTAGAGTTCAGTCCCGCTAGAATTGATCCAATCTTGTTTGGGAATTGCCTGTGGGAATCCCCTTCGTTACGGTCGATCTTTTCCTTTGCTTGGGTCCACTGTTCCTGTTCTGGTTGTTCCGAAGGTACGAACCGAGGCTATCTCATATAGCTGCTATTGATACATCAGCTGCGGATTAAATCATTCTACAAAAGCGATATGCTTAACACTTTCTTTTTTGCCTGCTCCTGGAAAAGAGCAATAGACAAGTCGAGCAGAAGGGAAGAGCTTCACAAATCCTGCTGTCAATAAAAAAGGCTAAGAGCGCTTATTTAGCTTCTAGCTCGTTAGGGATTCCTAAGACTAAGAATGGTAATGCCGTATACTACGACCGGAAAAAAACTATTTACCTCTATCTAAGGTAGTTTACTTACTTAGTGCTTGTACTAAGGGGCGTAGCGGGAAGGGATTACTTGCTAAAGGAATGTTTGCACAAGGTTTTTATTCCAAGCCAAAAAGAGTATGAACTGAACGAGTTCCATGGTATGTGGGAAGGTCAAAAATCGGTACAGTCAGAAAATACCATAATTAGAGATGGGATAGGCAGAAAATAGAATGCAAACGTGCCTGCTGCGGATTCCCTCGAAGCAAGGCTCATACTCGATCAATAGATTGGGGATTGGAAGAAAGAGACTTAAACAGCCTCGGGTAGGTTATGAAATAAAGGAGCTTTTAAGCCTTCGCTTGGAATATAAACCTATCAAGGAAGTCCGGAATTTTTTCGCTCAATCGACAGGTAGAAGGAGTAGCAGGTTTTTTCTAAGGAGATATTTCATAAGAATATACAGATCGGATTCTAGCCGTGGGAATAAGCCTGACAACTGCTCTCCTAGTCCTAGCCCCTGCTAGAGGAGGAACTTGATCCCTATCCCAAGAAGGAGTTCTTGCCGCAAGTAAATAAGAGTTAGCAGGGCGAGAGCTCGGAAGCAAGGTTTTACCAGTGAAGGAGATAGCTAGTCTTTCTAATCAGAAGCGAGGTTTCTTAAACCAGTAACTGAGGTAGGACTATTTAAGTTCGATTCCTAGTTGAAGCGGAGCCTCAACCCAAAACAAAAGGCCGGCAAGCTACTGCGTTCCTCGAAAGCCCGTCTCTCTCCATCTCTTCTCTTTGCTTCTAGGAATGAGGAAGGGCTTTGTATATTGAATTGCGTTCTATATTCTTTCTTTTCTCTCCTTTTATCTATCGATATGGAAGACTTGACTTTGAGTAAGGAGCTTGTCTATCATATCAAAGACTCTCTTGTCTTTTTTAAGAAGTAGTTCTCTATTCTCTTTATCTCGATCGTGCAGGAATCCACACCTCTATTTTAACTATTGGATCAAACTATAGATAGCTATAGTTAAGAAGCGTTTTGATAGTATCCTCGCCTTGACTTTATAGAGTGAGATCGAGACCTGTATCTAGTCCCGGATCCTTCATAAGTGAACTTCCTTGTCCGATTCTCTATCTAGTGGATATTTTATGTGCTTTGTTGCCGGGGATAAAAAAGCATCCCTTACTGAGTTCTGTCTTTATTCAATTCTCGTCTTGTTTGCTGCGAAGAAAAAGAACGTTTTCGATCGTATCCTAGACCTGCTCTTCGAAAAAGGAATTTCAGGGCTAATTGATGTAGCTTGAATGTCGGAGAATCTACTTCCGCACCTTAATTTAATAGCTAGAGCGATGGCATGATCTGTCTGTACAGCTTGTATTCGTGCTACCTTAGCAGACGATTCGATAGCATCTGGAAAGAGAATACGTTTTTTCCTTTTTGTTTGGTCCGCGGGGGCTTTACAACGATTCTTCTCTTCGAAAGGAGTGGAGCTGACATTGTTGTGATGATATCTATTGACATTGACACCCTTTCTTTGAATAGGGGACCTTGCCTAACTTGCAAGCATTGGCTGTTAACGTGTCCTCCGCATGCGCTTGAATGAGCTTGTTCAACAATGTGTGCTCCTTCTTCCTATTAAGGAAGGGCGAGTCCCCCGAAGATGGCCTTTTGTAAATGACTTTTCCCAAGATCACAAATCGTCGGGCAAGTTCCCTCCAGGCTCTATTCTGACCACGAGTGCCGTACTCGGGTATGAACCCGTCCTTGAGGTAATTGTAGAAAGAATAAGACCATGGTTTATATAGTCCTCGTAATCTTCTTCGTCTTGACTGGTGATAGGTCATCATCTTCCAACTTTCGAGAGTCTTCATCCAAGAAGATGAATGAATCCCGTTCGACGGAAGGGCTATCTGTGGCTAGGATGTCCAATCTCTCGATGACAAGCGACTCTGTGCTTTTTTGGTGTACTAGCATGTGTACTAGAGGGGCTGAGTATTCATTCCATAAGGGCTAGCGAGTCAGCCAAGCGATTGTAGATTCTCAGAACATGGGTGAAGATTCTCTCCCTAAAGCCCTTGATTAGGTCAGATGTTGATATGAGGAAAACCCTATTGGATAGAGTTTAAAAAAAAGGCCTTTGGTACCTAGTAAAATGAACTTATTAAACAACAGCAATCACAGCTTTCAAAAATAGCAGCAAGAATCCACTCCCTGAGCGAACAAGCAAGGGAATGAGCACGCTAGCGCGAAAGCCGTTGCGCGTTAGGTTAGCGCAGTAGTTTTCTTGCTGCTAGCGCGAAAGCCGTTACGCGTTAGCGCAGTAGTTTTCTTGCTGCCTATTCCTTCACAATAACCATGGCATGAGATGTATTTTCCTTATTAGAAAGCAAACCGAAGCTGCTCTTACTGTTCTCGTAACCGGAGGAATTACCGCTCTTACTCTATCCGCTGTTGGGACTGATTCCTTTCCTTCTGATGTGGACAAATAGACATCCGCTGTTTGAGAATGAGTTGTGAAAGAAGAAGCTGCACATAAAGGCAGGGAGTAGCACTAGTCTCATCTCAGGGCATGCCCATAATCGGATTGATGGCAGAATCCGCAGCAGGGCAATGGAATAGGAAGAAATGGGGCGAAGTGACTACTGCAACTATCGGTGGTATATAAGAGCTCTTAGAATAGCTTGTTACAGAAGTCTATTTCGAAGTTCAAAAGTATGCTAGAAGACTTTGCACGAATAGGTATAGATTCAGATGCGGGATTACCCCAGAGATGCCTTCCTAAGCCTAAGCCCAAATTACTGGATTTCCTGCTTTCCTGAACCGGATTGCACTGATCTGATTAGGCAGAAGAAAGATGCCATATAAAGAAGAAAGCCAGATAGCGGGAATTAAACCAATATTAAATAAGAACCAATAGCATGAAGCTTTAGCTCTAGATAGAGAGCCGGAAATAGGACCCTACAGGACCGGCGTCCTTCGTCTCTTCCTTTTAGTCCTTCGTCTCTGCCTTTGAGTCTGCGAACCCTCTTGAAGAATGAGTTTGATTGGCCGACTATACGTTTTGAATTCAATACCATGAACGCTGTAATCCGCTGAGAGTAGTTCTTTCGTAGTTTTGAATGGCCTAAAGCCATAAATGCTGATGGGGATCGGTCACCACTAGAAGCCCATTTCATTTACGACTAAAAGAAAGAATATAAATTTCATTAAAAAAATAGTAATAAATATAAGAATTTGCTGACGTATAAAAGATAGGCATATTTCGCTCCATTTGTATCATTCTACAGTTTGAAATGTAGAGTTGTGGGGGTGGGAAAGAGTTCTTTATATCCTTTCTCCAATCCTTTCTATAGAAATCCAAATCAACACTCACTGCTGTGGACTACTTTTTGATCGTATACAGTTTTAGGTAGTTTGTAGACCCTACTTCAGGAAGGGCTTTCTTGTACCTCTTTCTTTTTCCCTCAAGATGGTATTGCGTTCGGGAGGATATGGTATTTGCGTGTAGGAGCATTTCAACTGAGCTACAACTGCTCCTAACAAACAATTACTACCACTACAACAGCCATAAAACGAGCTACAACTGCTCCTAACAAACAATTAAGACGTAGAGCCTATCACTATCAGGACCCTATCGCATGCGCTCGAGCCTATCACTATCAGGGGATACCCCAGCACCAGGTCGTTCATTCAAAACGTAGATACATTTCTACCGCATGCGCTCGCTCCTATCGGTCTATCCCTATAGATAGGTCGATCCCTCACATGGATACATTCACTCTACCCAACTAGCCCTCTCGCTATCGCAAGATAGCTCAAAGAGACCATTACTTGAATTTAAGGGGAAAGAAATGGAAGTCAATCCCCGCTGAACACTTGCATGAGTCCATGATTCGAGTTCGTCAGGAAAGAGTTAAAGAGAGTCAGTCTTGGCTTCAAAGCCTTACATAGACGGGTCAGATCTTTCAAAGCAATTGAAGATCTACCCTAACTAATTCAATAAGTAGGGATGAGAAGAAGAAAAATTAGTTATTCCCATCATATGTATTTTGAAAGAAATGTTTTAACTTCCCCGTCTCTAAAATACTGCTGATGGGGATCGGAATACTGCTGATGGGTTTTTGAGGGAGGGACACTGTTTTAATTATTCTTCCCAGCCGCGAAGGTTCATTTTTCAAATTCTTATGCTGATGCCGATTCGAACAAAACTATATAGTATAGAAATATAGAAGTGCAGGTAGTAGAAGTAGATCTTGCTTTCATTGAAGAAATCGTACCGAAATGACAAGTATCGTAATCACAGAAATGCTGTACTAAGACTCCTCAATCCCCTGTACACTGACGGATTGAAGGGTAGGGCCGTCAATCTTTCTAGATCTTTCTACGTTTCGCATTGCGACTCTTCTGACTATGTATAAAACGGGACCAGACCGACAGCCCACCACAGGAACTGGCTTAGCTCTCGCTCAGCTCACACCCCCCCTGTCTTCTTCCAACCGTAGTCAACTTAAAGATATATCCTTCATGAAACTACGGTTGGAACCTCACTACCCTTCTCGGGCAGTTACTCTACGCAGGGGTCTCCGCCTGCTTTCCCTCCCTCCTTGGTCCGTCGGGCCGACGACAACCCGCGGCTTTCATACCTTGACTAACGAGATCTCTCTCTCCCTCACGGCGCCAAAAACCTGTCAGCCCGGCCATGGCGCACTGAGGTGTGCCTCGGTTTTATGTGAAATACAATGGCGGTTTACCCGCTTTCCTTTCGGTCAGCTGCCCCTCAACCGCGTTAGGGGACTTGTGAAATTAAAGAATTCAGACTCAAGCAAATCAAATTTGAAGATTTCCGCTGTGCAAATGGAATGATTCGTTCAACAAATATCACTGACCATAGTCAATAATTCATGAGTCATCTTCTGGATCACAGAGGTTGATCTTTCCGTTTGAGCTCAAATAGAGAAGCTTGTTAAAATGACATAGAAGAGGTTCGTCATCAGGCCCCATTGAAGTGAGATTCCCCATCAGACGATGTTCCCCTAATATCTTATGTGCATGCTTAAAGTCGAAGAGCACTTTCTTCTTAGTCATGATAAAGATTTCATTCAAAAATCGACAAAATGCTATTCCAGGGAATATTAAAGGAAAATCTTTATCGATTGTATCCATCAAATAAATATTGAACAAGACCTTAGTGATCTCACCTACTACTGGAATTCCTGTAAGGTGATTTTCGCCTCTACAATCATTTCCATCATCATCCAAAATTTGGAGTCGAAGAAAGGTGGATACAAGTTTGAAAATAGGAGAATCCTCTCCAACTAGAGACTGAATCTTTTCCTCTATGAGACTTTTGGGTATTGTTTTCAATGAATGCTGTATGTTATATTTAAACACTCGATTCACCTCTTTCATCTGTTGAAGTTTCTCATGAAAATCTTCAACCATATCCTCTACCCATAAAGCCTTTAGGGGCGAGCTCCCAAGCGAGAGACGCAGTAACATAACGGACAACCCCATTAAAACGAGATTGTCTTCCTTGTTATAGGGGATAATAGCAAAAGACTTCTCACATCTTGTGAATCTACCATACATGATATTGGGATAATCCGGGGAATAATCCTTTAAAAAAGCAGAGAGTTGTTCCCCATTCTCCATGATCTTGATTTTGAGAGGAGATAGAACATAGGAGTTACAAAGTTTTTGGTGCTTGATTTTTCCCAGTTGATGGCTTGGCATACTGTATTCCAATTTATAATTCAAATCTTTATAAACAGTAACAATATCATCTGCCAACTGAACAAGCGAACCATCATAAGTACTCAAATTTCTAGTACTCAAAATTTGAGGGGAAAGAGGAAAGCACGAACTCAAAAGACTTATCATAAGAAAGGAGTAATTAACTTTCCAGCCTTATCTGAGGGGGGCCCCGTTTAAAGGTAGGGGCGAAGAGCTGAACGGAAGGGTATCCCCGATAGAGCTCGAGCGAATATTATGCGAGAGGGTACCCACTGGATA
>JBBMJZ010024429.1:0-10529 GCA_037833815.1 Zingiber zerumbet
TTGTTTTCCATCTACCATTCGACTGGTGGAGGCACTAGTCGACTGGCCCTTTAATTGAAGTCGATCGTTACCCAACGGTTGGCTGCCAGTCGACTGCTACAGTGTTCCAGTCGACTGCTACAGTGTATCAGTCGACTGCTACAATAGCCAGTCGTCTGCTACATTAGTGCTACAGTGTCGTAACAGTACTTCTGCAATGTCGCTACAGTACTGCTGCAGTGTGCACTGAAATTTTACCCCGGGTACATTCACTCAGCACTCGTCCTCGTCCGACCAACCTAGACCTAGCCTTCTAGCCTCCTCAATCAGCCTCGCGCCCTCAGATGTCTCCTCATCCTTCACGTCTTGCCTTCTGGAGCTTCCTTCGTCCTTGTCCTTGTTGTCGGGTCTTCCTTTGCCAAGAGGTTCCTCACCTCCGGAACTTCATCCATTGCTAAGTCACACTTGGACTTACGTTACCAAGACTACATACTTAGACTTATACCGCCAAGACTCATCCTTGGACTTTCCTCCTTTGTCAAGATCACACTTGGACTTTCCTCCTTTGCCAAGATCACACTTGGACTTTCCTTATTATACATGTGTCATGCACACTCACAATGTATATCAAATACAACAATAAACCTAACTTAAACATTTACCCAAATATCAAAACCTAGGGCACTAGATTGCTCCAACACTTATTTTAAACAACTTAAGGATATTGATGTGTTTGGTATTATAAGATCTTTTATTAACAAAATTACCAAAAGAGGTATAATACTATTAAGATATTGTATATAATAATTTATAATTTTATAATGGGTGAAACTTATATAAAAATATTTGATATTTTAATTTAGATTTTTTAAAAAAATTTAATGATATCATTAATATTTCAAATAAAAATTATAGTTAAAAATTAATCAATTATATATTTGACACTTTTATTTTTTAAAATCCTAAGATAAAGTTAGATAGAAAAAAATCAAATTCTAATTGAGTCGGAGAATTTGTGCACCGGGGGGAGAAAAAATGGAAGAGAGTATCGGAGACTTCGTGTACTGGGAAATGAAGTTGGCCTAGAGAGAGAGAGTTGTTAGGTTTGTAAAATTTTATGGAGGATAAGATGGAGATTAATAAAAATATCTAAGGATATTTTAGAGAAAAAAATTATTAAAATAAGATCTTTTTTTAAAAAGTAGGGTCTTCCTTATTTTTTTTAAAAGTAAACTTATTTTGATAGCTTATAAGCTGTTTTTAAAAAAATTTACCAAACAGATTTGAAGAGCTTATAAATTTCAAAATTGCTTATAAGCTATTTTATAGAACTTATAAACAAAACCAAACACCCTCTTAGCAGTCAACATAGACTAAAGCATATACTACAACCCAAAATACATTATTTCTTAGTTAGTCTTTCACCTAAGTAAGAATCTATCGTAAAATATAAGTCACTCAGCTTCACAATTCATTTAAGAGTTTACCATTGCAATGTGACTTTGATACCAAAGTTATCTCCTGTCAAATCTCGAGTCATGTCATCATTCACTTTTTTCCTATGTAGTTCATCTCTTCTGAACATTGTTGACATTGTTACTCCTACCCTTCTTGCTCCACTCTATCCTTTGATCTTTAGCAGATCTCAAGTTGATAAAAGATGATTACATTTATCTTAATATTTCTATCCATTTGTCTTAGGATTGATAAAGGAAAGATAAATTATAGATGACCATTAATTTTGAAATAGTAATTGACACAACAAAAAAAAATATTTATCTTAACTATATCAAAATTTTTAGCAGATCTCAAACCATACAAACTTAGCCATGCTAAGTCATCAAACATGATTCAATTAAATATTATATTAGAGGGGGTGAAAAATAACACAATAAGAGAAACAATTTGAGAAATTAAATGTCAAATGAGAAACATAATAAAAATGTAAATGCAATAATTAGATAAAGCAATAATAAATAGTGGACTGACGATTTATGTGGTTTGAAACCTTCGATCCTTACTCCATTGTTTATGGACTTATAATAAAGTGAGTCAATCTTCAAAAACCACTAACTTCCTATTTCTTAAAAACCTTCACAAGGCCGAGAAACTTTTACAATGCATATCAAGGAAAGCACTTTGACACGTTCACAGGGTTATGACTTATGAAAGGGAGAGGGGAGAGGGGAGAGGGGAGAGGGAGAGGATAGGGTGAATAGTTATTGTAAATTCAATTCTAATACTCTTGCTTATGACTTAGAAAGGTCACAAGCAAGAACTTATAAATCACTAACACGATGATATCCAAGATTCCTACTTCACAGCCTATGATCTATTAATGAATTGCTCTTAGAAAGCCACTATCTATAATTTTCTTGATCAACTATTGAAAGGAGAAATCTCTTACTCTTACACCATGCAACTTACAAGGATTACAAGGAGGAAGACTAAGATACAAGGGAGAAGGCTTCTAATAAAAGAATTTGACCAACTTTATTTCGCTAACCTTCCATCCTCCATAAATCCTCTTTATGTAACCTTTAGCTCCTCTTCTTTCTCCACTTGTTATTTATAGCATCATTCGACTAGATACTATCATTAGTCAACTGATCTTAATTCAGTTGATTGCCCAGTCAATTGAGTCACGAATAAAAATATTTTTTCAATTGAGTCACGAATAAAAATATTTTTTTTGCTGGCTTCTTAGCTCAAGTTAATTACCTAGAAGACTCATTTCTTCAATCAACTAAATTCAGTTCTATTTTACTAGAGTCTGACTTTGATCATCCTAATGTTTGAGTGTAGTGCCTAAGTTGAGTTCTACACTCTCCCTACGAATTTATATTCACTCAACTTTTATAGCTCACCATGGAGTCTTATCATATCGTAGATTGACTTTACTCTCAGGTCATCTCCTATTCATCACTCGGATACACTCAAGTCTTTAGCTCTTCCACATGTCATCCTTCATGTTTTGCCTACGTAGTACACCTCTATCGACTATCACCAACACTGCCCTTGAGGCCACGCCAAATTATGCTCTAGTGCTACCCCCAACACCAACTTAGTGCTTCCATCCCGTGGTCCCTTGACCGCTTTACGCAATCTTCTCTATCTCTCGATCCATGGATCTCCAAGCCACTTAGTGTGCCAACTTAGTTCTGCCATTGTCAACTTACACTTGACCTTGTCAAATCATGAGCATTTCAAGCTTTATGTGTGCTCTTATAAGTTTCTACATACTTAAAATTAAAACACATTAAATTGCACGGAAAGGTCAAACTTAAACTCTTTACCTATATATTAGAACAAAGTCACATTGAACCACTATGGCATAATGACTGCACCAGCAACTTTATCGCAATAGAATTGAGCTTCCCTTACCACCTTTTTGTAGCCCTCCAAATTGTCAAGCAATTTTGATGTAGTCGACTTAACGTGTTCTAAGTTAGCTCTAGATAAATCATCAACCCACTCTAAGTTTTTTTTAACGTTATAACATTTCAAATTCAAAATTAATTTATTTGACTAACTTAACTTTAGTGGACTATTTTGTCAACTTTGTTACAAATAAAAACATTCTATTTTCTTAGAGCATAGACTTAGTCGACTGTTAAGTCAGCTAACCTATCATCAATAAACTGATCTAAATTTTAGTATACTCATGTTGGAGCAGAACCTTTCTGTTCGTAAAAATTGCATCTCTAGTTTACTGCTTAGTAAATTAATCAAATATTAGCAGACTAAACTACTTCTGAGTTGCTTAACCATATCAGTTGACTTTATGAGACCAATAATTAATTGAGTTTGAAACATCTTTTTCAGCTTGGTCGAATATTTTTCTAAGTAAAAGATTTACCCTACACCAAATATACAGGCTGTTTATAGTCTTTTAGGACTCGCATGCTAAATATTTTACCTCTGTGACTTTTTTTTTACTTTTTATGTGCTAGGTATTGTTAATGCTGGGATAATTGAATTTAAAAATGACTAATAATCATGGATTTCGGATGATTAGACTGTGAACCAAGTAAAAATAAAATGTTAATATTGTGTTGATTTAATTTTTATTTTCACTGTATTCTATCCAGTTTTTAAAAAATATAAAAAAAATGACAGATACTATTCATTTCCCTAACACTGTTTTTCGATCTTACAAGTATATTATTAATCTTGACCTATCAAGATATTTCATCTACCAAGAGGCCTCGCCTCGAAGGATTTCTTGTTTGCCAACACTTGATAAACCTCTTTATCTACTTCATAGCTACTGCACTTCTTTACTAAATATTTTGTTAACCTTATCAACATTTATATGCCAACACCTCGTTGACTTTCTTTTTCTATGAATTCGTTTATTGCATTTGCAATTTCAATTGCAATGTAACCTACATTAAGTGCACACTTAACACACTTCATTAGCCCCCAGGTTATGGTATAATGAAAGGATATTCAGTTATTATTCAAGTATTTATAGTTCGATTTTTAGTTATGATGTATTTATAGAAATTTTAGACACGCAATCAAAAGATGCTGAATTTCTAACTGTTCGCCACAAGCGCTTCCCGATTTATCCTAATAGCCGATAAAAAACTTTCGTAGGATTGAACCAGTAGTTCCAGGTTCAATGATACTTGACATGATTAAAATTTGTTAACACACTTCATTATTAATAATAATAATAATAATAATAGCTTAATTTTTTTTTTTCAAACACCAAATTGTATATCAAATTATATGAATGACCACTTGTTGGTTACAAATGAACATATTTTTCAAAAAAAAAAAAAGATTTTATGTGATTTGGATGAAACTAAAATGAAAATATAGTAAATTTACTTTTTAAATATCATTTTAGGTAAAAAAAAAAGTAATATCCTTTCTTCAATCCATCTTCTCACTTGTCATTTAAATAAACATGCTTTAGGTCTTAAATTGTGAATATTGCCTTACGTCTTGCCTTTCTATTAATAGATTATTATTTTTAAAAAACAGTTTTTAAAATAGCTAAGACCATGTTAAATTGAAATCCTTTTAAAGTTTTTTTTTACTATTAAGATATATTGTAATTTGAGACTGAATATCTATTTTATCTCTATTAATTATCATTTAAATAGCTTATTTATTAGGAGAGGAACGAGGATTATTTGTTCAGTAAATAGAAATATTTAAGGTAGCTTAACAATAATAAAATTTTAGGAAATTTCAGAAGAGCTGCCATTTTTCAAAATTATTCAAGTTAATTGAATTATTTTCATATGTAGGTTTGTATTTGTGGAACGATATCCCGTTCTGGAACCGTCGATCCTCGTCTCTCCTTGGCAGGGCAGGGCAGGGCTCGACGCCGCCATGGTGTTCGTCTGTACTCTGGACGGCAAAACCCTAGCGATCGATCTGTGCCCGACCTCCACCTCCCTCCACGCCCTAAAGCTCGCGATCGCTGCCCGTTCCGGCGTCCCTCCCCACCACCAGCGCCTCTTTCTCGCCTCTCGCCGCCTTCTCTCCGCTACCGTCGGCGGTGCTGACGACTCATCCACCACGTTGTCTGACCTCGCCGTCCGACCCTCCTCCACCATGACCCTGCACCTTCCTCTCCTCGGTGGCACTCAGACCCCTGCTGGCCCCGCCCGCCCCCCACGGTACGAGTTTCTCAACTCAAAGCCTCCCCCCAACTACGTCGCCGGTCTCGGCCGTGGCGCCACAGGATTCACTACAAGATCTGATATTGGCCCTGCTCGCGCTGCTCCTGACCTCCCTGATCGCTCTGCCGCTGCCATCGGTGCTGCTGCAGCCCCTGGTGCTGGACGTGGCCGGGGTAAGGGAGCTGGAGGTGATGAGGAGGAGGAGGAAGAAGAGGCCGAAGGCAAGGGATACGATGAGAACCAAAAGTTTGACCAGTTCGAGGGTAACGATTTCGGACTTTTTGCCTCTGCGGAGTATGATGAAGACGACAAGGAAGCTGATGCTGTTTGGGAGGCCATTGATAAGAGGATGGATTCAAGAAGGAAAGACAGGAGAGAAGCTAGGCTTAAGCAAGAGATTGAAAAGTACCGGGCTTCAAATCCTAAGATAACCGAGCAGTTTGCAGATCTGAAAAGAAAGCTCGCGGATGTGACTCCAGAGCAGTGGGATAGCATCCCGGATATTGGAGATCACTCCCTAAAGAACAAGAAGAAGCGATTTGAAAGTTTTGTGCCAGTTCCGGACACCCTCCTCGAGAAGGCTAGACAGGAGCAAGAGCTTGTCACAGCCCTAGATCCTAAAAGCCGTGCGGTTGGAGGGACGGAGACACCCTGGTCGCAAACTCCTGTCACAGATCTTACTGCAGTTGGAGAAGGTAGGGGCACTGTGCTCTCTTTGAAGCTGGATAGATTGTCAGATTCTGTCTCAGGGCAAACTGTGGTCGATCCAAAGGGTTATCTGACAGATCTCAAGAGCATGAAAATCACTAGTGATGCAGAGATTTCGGATATCAAAAAGGCAAGGTTGTTGCTTAAATCTGTTACCCAGACAAACCCAAAGCACCCCCCTGGATGGATTGCTGCAGCTAGATTGGAGGAGGTTGCCGGAAAACTCCAAGCAGCACGACAGTTGATTCAGAAAGGATGTGAGGAGTGCCCTAAGAACGATGATGTTTGGTTAGAAGCTTGTCGGCTGGCAAGCCCTGATGAAGCTAAGGCTGTCATTGCTAAGGGTGTGAAAGCAATTCCAAATTCAGTGAAGTTATGGTTGCAGGCAGCAAAATTGGAGACCAGTGATCTGACCAAAAGCAAGGTGCTGAGGAAAGGGTTGGAACACATTCCAGATTCTGTGAGGTTGTGGAAAGCTGTAGTTGAACTAGCAAACGAAGAGGATGCAAGACTTTTGCTACATAGAGCTGTGGAGTGCTGCCCACTTTACGTTGAACTGTGGCTTGCCCTTGCAAGGTTAGAGACTTATGAACAAGCAAAGAAGGTCCTTAACAAAGCAAGGGAAAAGCTATCCAAGGAGCCTGCAATTTGGATCACTGCAGCAAAGTTGGAGGAAGCTAACGGCAATATTGCATCAGTTGGAAAGGTAATTGAGAGAGGTATAAGATCATTGCAGAGAGAAGGATTTGAGATTGATCGAGAAGTTTGGATGAAGGAAGCAGAATCTGCAGAACGTGCTGGATCAGTTGTTACTTGTCAGGCAATAATTCACAACACCATTGGTATTGGGGTGGAAGAAGAAGATCGGAAAAGGACATGGGTTGCTGATGCTGAGGAATGCAAGAAGCGTGGCTCCATTGAAACGGCTCGGGCTATATATGCCCATGCATTAACTGTGTTCCTTACCAAGAAAAGCATATGGCTCAAGGCAGCTCAGCTTGAGAAGAGCCATGGAACCAAAGAGTCTCTGGATGCACTCCTGAGAAAAGCTGTTACATACAAGCCACAAGCTGAAGTGCTATGGCTGATGGGTGCAAAAGAAAAGTGGCTCTCGGGAGACGTACCTGCAGCACGACAAATTCTGCAGGAAGCATATGCCGCAATTCCCAATTCAGAGGAAATTTGGCTGGCTGCTTTCAAGCTTGAATTTGAAAACCATGAACCTGAGAGAGCAAGAATGATTTTAGCCAAAGCTCGTGAGAGAGGAGGAACTGAAAGAGTTTGGATGAAATCTGCTATCGTAGAAAGAGAATTGGGGAACCTTACTGAGGAACGGAGATTGCTGGAGGAAGGGTTAAAGTTGTTTCCTTCATTCTTCAAGTTGTGGCTAATGCTAGGACAGATGGAAGATCGCCTTGGTCAAGGAGAAAAAACTAAAGAAGCTTATGAAAATGGTCTGAAACATTGTCCTCAGTGTGTTCCTCTTTGGCTCTCACTTGCAAACTTAGAGGAAAGGGTGAATGGCCTAAGCAAAGCTCGGGCTGTTCTTACTATGGCCAGGAAAAAGAATCCACAGAATCCAGAACTTTGGCTTGCAGCTATTCGTTCTGAGGCCAGGCATGGCAACAAAAAGGAAGCAGATTCATTGATGGCCAAGGCATTGCAAGAATGTCCAACAAGTGGGATACTATGGGCTGCTTCCATTGAGATGGTTCCACGTCCTCAACGCAAGACAAAGAGTGCAGATGCCCTCAAACGGTGTGATCACGATGCGTATGTCATTTCATCTGTGGCAAAACTGTTTTGGCAAGACCGAAAGGTTGACAAGGCAAGGAACTGGTTCAACAGGGCAGTCACACTTTCTCCTGACATTGGGGATTTCTGGGTCTTTTACTACAAGTTTGAGCTTCAGCATGGTACTGAGGAGACCCAAAAGGATGTGCTGAAAAGATGTGTTGCTGCTGAGCCCAAGCATGGAGAAAGATGGCAAGTAATTTCCAAGGCAGTAGAGAACTCTCACCTCCCAATTGAAGCTATTCT
Source organism: Zingiber zerumbet (assembly GCA_037833815.1). NCBI lineage: Eukaryota > Viridiplantae > Streptophyta > Magnoliopsida > Zingiberales > Zingiberaceae > Zingiber > Zingiber zerumbet. Next base: position 8,370 of record JBBMJZ010024429.1, read on the forward strand.
TAAGAAGGTAATTCTTGCTCTAGGTAAAGAAGAAAACTCTACTGTGTTAGATGGGATCAAGCCCTAATTTGCCACTGACTGTGGCAGCACTACTTAAGTGGACACTAGGTATTCCTGCAGTGATATTACCTTGAACTTCCATCCATTTTGTGAAAATCTATTCCCTATAATACTTGTGGAGTTATGGAGTATGTTGATTTAGAAGAAATATTGTCCGAAATACCTGTCTTTTGGATGTTTGCTTAGACAAAATCTCACATATTTGACCTGACTCTATTTGATCAATTTGATGTTGTTAGAATGGTTGTTGTCTTGCCTCTTGTACTCTGCTCAACCTTAGACAGCAATCACAGCATTTTCATCTGGATTAATTATGTTCAATGTTGAAACCATTTTTTATCAGACTTCAGTTGATCATGTAGTTTTGTACCATGAATAATCTGTTCGGAAATGGCAGAACCACATGTTTACCCTAATAGAACTTTGAATTGTTTCATGCTTGTGAGCTAAAAAGGTGCATCTTCTGTGCTGCTCTTTTGATAAAGCGTGGCAGGAATTAGCTAGCTGCAGTAGTTTTGTGGGGCTTTGCATAGTTTTACAAAACATTGGAATGCTCATTAACAATAGATCTGCGAAGACAGAAAGTTTGAGAAGATGGTTGCAACATTTCCTCTCCTTTTTTCATAAACTTTCCTTGCTTATCTCTATCACATTAAGTTTTCTCTTCTTAAGATTTCCATTTGCTATAATTTTGTAATAACAGTAGCAGTTGGTGTGTATTATACAATCTGCCTAAGGTCATGCTTGTCTTATATATATATATATATATATTTGCCAATTTTTGTTTTTTTCCTTTAAAAATTAAAAGGTTGCTCCTTTTCTCATTCCATATTTTGATATCTGAAATATTATTTTTTTTTTTTGTTGCCGGCCAACTGTTGAAAGTTAAACTGTGGCTTGATAAATAGACTTATCCAAAGATGCATTGTTAAACTGATAATGTTACTGATAATAGGAGATAAAATTTATTTAAATATAGATGATAATATAATAGAAGATAGAGTTTAATGGTGTAAAAGGATTTATACAGTCGATCTCATTTAATAAGAAAAGGCTTGATAGTTGTTGTGGTCGTCGTCGTCTAAAGTTTTATTCGTGCCTTAATTTTCTCTAAGCTCTTAGAAAACCTTCCCTTCTTTTTCGATAGATATTTGATTTTCATATTTTGTTTCAAGTGTCAATGTCTTTTTAATTACTATTTTAGGTTTCCTTTTGGAGTTAACTAAGCATATGTACTTCTCACAAGTAACAAGTAAATGAGTTTGTGTTTTCACTTCCCAGTTAGTCTAGTATTTTTCTTCTCTTCTTGGTTCCTTATTGTAATTTTGTTTTATGTTGTTCCAAGTACAAAAATTAATCAAACTTCACATCTATAGCAGTTATTCACTGCAGTTATTGCACCAAGCTACATTTATTTATGTATCTTCTGTAATGACAAGTAGTCATCCGTGATTTACCTCCTCCGTGTTGACTTAGCGACGGGTTGACGGAGGCGCTGGGAGTGAGTGAATCGCCTTTTGCCACATGTATTTTCTGTTCAAGTCCCCTTGGCACGGTCTAGTGACTAGCGCATGAAGTATAACACTATGAGGTTTGGGGTTTAAATCTCGGTAAAGCCGAGATAAAATATCTTCCTTATGTACTAGTCATTATTTCAAAGGCTAGTAGCTTGGTTAGTAGCCGCCCGTGATGTACCTCCTCCGTGTTGGTCCTGGGACGGGTTGGTAGGGGTACTGGGGAGTGGGAACGAGCGTATTTACATTTTATCACCATGTATCTTCTCTTTAAAAATTTTGTCCTAGTCTTTTCTAGCCGGTAAAATTGCTACACAGCATATTGTTGAGCCTTCTACATCCCAATGCATGTGTCAGTGCTTCTCATCTCTATTGGCCAAATCTATTTTATTTTTCATAAGAAATCATACCTAAAAATGCAAGCTTTGCTTAGACCATGCAAAATACTAATTACTAGGGATGGGTTGGTCGGGCGCTGGAGGCGAGCGAATCGCCTTTTGCCACATGTAAAATACTAATTAAATTTTTGTTAATATGGATTATTCATATGGTTGATGGTACAGATGAGTCAACTTTTAGGCAATAG
>JBBMJZ010024438.1:0-10529 GCA_037833815.1 Zingiber zerumbet
ATAAAAAAAACTAGGCTTTTAGTATACACTCTAACAATAAGTACATTAGGATAATTTTCTTGATGAAAATAAGAAAGAAATGATTAAAAGAGACTAATTTAGAGTTTAGGAGGAGGTTTAGTTTCAAAGTTAAATTTTGAACCTCAAAACTTTAATTTTGGATTTCCTAAAGGTTTGGAACTTCAAATTATTATTAGTGCAATGATAGAAGTTAGTGCATGTGGAAGAGGTCTTCCTTAAAAGCATGATTTTTAATATATATGGATGAAGAGATAATGGAAGGTATGAAACCTTCATTATAATGAATGCTCTAGGCTGAGCATTGAAGACAATAGAAGATTGAAAATCTTCAATGTGATGAATGTATGCTCAAGGTTGAGCATAGGACACAATGAAAGGTAAGGGACTTTCATTGAGTTCCTTTGACAAAATTGACTCTTAAGGTGAATAGTTTTGTATGTGTGTCAAAGGGAGAGAAAAAAATATAGACTTTAAGTTAGAAACCCTTATTCATGCTTTAGCATGTGATGAAGTTGGGCTAATGGGTTAGCCTAACTTAAACATATTGTCAAACATCAAAAAGGGGATATTGTTAGTGCAATCATTCTCAGATTAAGGTTGATCAGTTGACTAAGCTCTAGTGAATTCAGATTTGAGTTTCGATATTTGGACAATTTGTGAGAAGTGATCAAATAAGTCATGGTTGACTGGATATTTGACAGTATGTGAGAGAGAAGTAAAGTAGGTCATGGAGGACCCGATACTTGACTGGAAAAGTCCTAACTAGAGGTTATGTAAAGCAAAGTCCTAACTTGAGGGTTAGGCAAAGCAAAGTCCAAGTGGGTCATGAAGGATCACACGTTGGCAAAAGGGAAGTCTTACCTGCGACTAGGCAAAGTAAAGTTCAAGTGAGTAAAGGAGGATTGTATGTTAGCAAAGGGAAGTACTAACTATGGTCAGACAAAGTAAAGTCTAAGTGGGTCAAGGAGGACTGCACATTGGTAAAGGGAAATCCTAACTGCAATTAAGAAAAAGAAAGTCCAAATGGGTTAAGGAGGACCACATGTTGGCAAAGGAAAATCCTAACTGAAGTTAGGATAGAGAAATATCCAAGTGAGTCAACGAGGACCGTACTTAGTGATCAGAAGTTCAACCAAAAGTTGGAAAAGAGAAAGTCCAAGTGGGTCAAAGGTTGACCAAATACTTAGCAATCCTAAGTCAAATAGAGAGTTGACATGAAACGAGGAAGTTTCGATGTAGCAAACTTCCAAAGGTCATAACATTTGACTCGAATATTGGAATGAGATGATCTCAGATGTGAAACAAAACTCGTTTAGAGATCTACATATTTTACTACTTACCAATCAATTAGGTAATCGATTGGGGAGATCAATCGATTAGTTAACGAAGCACGATACAAAAAGTGTCTTGATCGATTGGGTAATCGATCAAGATATTTCTCAATTGATTGGATAATCGATTGGGAGAATTTATAAGTGAACAATGAGCTTCTGAATTGATTAGATGATCGATCAAAGTTGTCAATCGATCAGGTGATTGATTGAGAGTGTTTCTTCACTATGAATAGTGAGTTTCCCAATCAATTATGTAATCGATTAAGATGAGAAACCCACGACAAACAATGGGTTTCTTAATTGATCAAGTGATCGATTGAAGCGACATAATTGATTGGCTAATAGATTGAGAGAAGAAGAAAAGAGTCATTGCAAGGTTTGGACGGCTGGATTAGCTCGGATCTAACATGGCAATCGATTAGGAGTAATGCCAATTGATTTAAAGCCCTAATCCATGGATATAAAGGTGTTCACAAGGATTCAATTAAACTTCTTCTCCACTCTTCACTGCCGATTCTTGGAAGACTTCGAGAGCAGTGTTATTATATTTTTTAGTCTACAAGAAGCATTTCAAGCTTCAGGGGATCAAGAAAGCAAGGTTCTCATCTGTATTATATATTTATATCTTATTTTCATTGTATTCTTGTATGTGAACTTGTATGAGATTTCTCTACCTCTGGATTATTTCTGAGGAGTGTTTTTCATGGTGTAGTGTGTGCACTGTGTAGATCCTTGAATTAGTAACCTCATGGAGACAGATACCAAGTAAATCCTAGTGTTAATGATTGCTTCAAGTTTTTCGCTACAAATCATCATCAACAAAGTGATTAGAGCTAATCACCACTAGCTCCCAAAGTGTCTTAACACTCTGTTCCCTTATTGATTGCCTTAAATGCACTTGTGTTTGAGGTGGTTGAGATACTTGCTCATCAATATGAGACAATACCATAATTTTAATAGTAGACTCCTCCAATTACATTAGAGATGTTATGTGAATATCTTAGTTCACTATGCTCACTAGATTTGCAATATTCATAATGTGTGGTATGGTAATCATACCGCTACTGATCACATTAGTAGTGACAACAGGAAGATCACCAACGCTTTCCTCAAAAGATATTTTCCTAATTTTATCACTCCCACTATCCTTACTAAATTTAACATTTTCTATTTTAAAGAAGAATCTCTTAGAGGGATCATAAAATTCATATCCCCTTGATTTCTCAGAATAACCTACAAAATTATAGCTAACAGTTCTTGAATCTAATTTCCTTTCGTTAAGCCTATAAGGTTTAGTCTCAACTAGACAACCCAAACGTGTAAATGTCTAATGCTAGGTTGTCTATCCATCCACATTTCGAATGAAATTTTAGTTACCACCTTACTAGGTATTATATTGAGTAGGTAAACTACAACTTGAGTGTCTCACCCCATAAAGACTCTGATAGAGAAGTAAAGTCCAACATACTTCTCATCATATTTTTTAGGGTTCGATTGCGATGTTCAGCTATACCATTCTGACTAGGTGTATCAGGTATGATATATTGATGTGCAATCCCACACTCAACAAGTTAGTTTACAAAAGGTTCTTGACGTTGTTCACCAGATCTATCATATCGATCATAATATTCACCTCTATGATCAGATTAGATGGCTTTAATTTTCGTACCTCATTAAAGTTCAATTTCAGCTTTGACAATTTTGACTGCGATTTCTCATGAATAAGGTATAGATAGCCAAATCTAGACTAGTTGCCTATGAAGTTAATAAAATATGTGTGTCCATTCCAAGATGCCTTAGGAAATGATCCACAAATGTTCATATGTATTAGCTTAAAAATGTCACTACAACGGCTAGACCCCTTGTTCATTTTGTTAATGGTCTTCCCCTTAACACAATCTATGCAGACATTAATGTATGACATATCAAAGGAATCAAGAATTTCATGTTACATTAATCTTTCTAGGCATTATTTGGATATATGTCCTAAATACCTATACCACAACATGGAAGAATTCTTATCGGTTAATTTGTATTCGTACCTATACTATATATTATTACGTTATCAACCATAGGAGTAAAGATGTTCAATTTATAAAGTTTATCAACCAAGGAACTATTGCAAACCAACATTGAATTAAAGAAAATATTAAAAATTTCATTTCTAAATGAATAAGAATAACTTAATTTGTCCAAACAAGAAATTGAAATCAAATTTCATTGAAAAGACGGTATAATAAATGTATTTTCTAAATTCAGAAAGATATTGATTCCTAAACAAAGCCTAAAAACACCAATAGACTCGAAAGTAGATGTATCTTTCATCATCAAGCAGAAGTCAACTCCTAAGATAAACATATATAGTAACACTTATATGAATAGTAGTATCAGTATCTATTCACCAAGTGTCAGTGGATACAATAACTAAATTGACTTCCGAACTAACAAAGTTGAGAAGTGTGTCCTTACATGTAGTTGGCATACTTGAGGTAGTCTTTTTTCATATGACATTTTTTCTTGCAAAAGAAACAAGTGATTCCTTATCCTATTTCTTGTGCTCTTTATAGTCATTTCCTCTAGAATCTATAATTTATTTTTCTTTTCCTTTATTATTAATTCTGTTTCTCTTCTTGCTCACACTTTGAGAACTAGATGCTAAGTGAGGATTCTCAGATGTCTCAATCTTCAATCTCCTCTCCTCTTGCATACATTAAGCAATGAGTTCATTCAATATCTACTTTTCCTTTTGAGTATTATAAGATATCTTAAAATAAGTGAACCATGTAGACAGAGATATTAAGAAGAATTGGACTAACATACTCTCAAACAAATCAAGTTTTAGTGCTTTTAGACTTGTCGCTATATTAGACATCTCCATAATGTACTCCCTTATATTTTATTTACCACTATACTGTATGGTTACCAACTTTGTAAAAAGTGTGACTGTCTCAACCTTTTTATTTGAGGTGAATCAATCTGCTAGTTTGTTAAGAAAACTCCTAGCATCTCTTTCCTCTATTATTGAGTCCTTTATTAGTACTGATATGCAAAGCCTCATGATATTCAGACACATGCGATTTAATTTCTCCCACGGCTGAAATTCAGCTCTTTGCTATATAGTGCTAGCACTGGCCAGAGGTGTGGGATGATCCTTCCTTAATGCATAGTCTAAGTCTATGCAGCCTAAAACTATGATCACGTATTCTTTCCATTCAGTAAATTCAAACCAGTTAATGTTGGGATGTTATTAATATTGGCAGATACAGATTGTACTGAAATTAAAGAGAGAAATTTATTTAAGCTCATGATTTAAGTAAGGCCAAGAACATGTATAATATGAAATTATACAAATAAAATAAAATTTTAAATCCATATAAATGGACTCTTTATAAGATATCAAATACAACATTATATTTTACTCTATGGATTAAAATATAATTTATTAATGGTACTCTCTGAAATAACTCAAACTTTAATTAGTCACATAATGTGTCTTCCTTTAAGTTGACCCATTGTGTTTATAATATAATACTTTATATAAGTTATATATTGGTTCATACATCACAACAATTTTAATCAGCCACATAATATGTCTTCTTTTGGGCTGACATATTTTGTACATGATCTGAATAAAATAATATTTTAGTTGATAGTTGTAAGCTGTCTTGAGCATATATTTAGCATAAAAGTAACTTTTCTTTGGGTCGATTACTCTTAGCATAGATATATGTCTATCAATTCAAAATCTATTAAACCTACTTAAGGTGTCTTTCTTTAGGCTGACATAGTAGTTCAACTTAGTAGCACATTGTGTAGATAGGATTGGTGTAGGAAACACCAGATAATCGAACTAAAGTTTTGATAATGGTAAAGAGTTCAAAGTTAAGGGTTATTGTGGTTCTAATAAGTCTGATTGAGCGTGTAGGAAAGTCCTAAGTGACTTTAGATAAGGTAAAAGTCCTAGTAAATATTATGTAGGTGGAAAGCTCTAGTTGTGGTTAGGCAATGAAGTCCTGATCTGAGAGATTAGCAGAAGTCTTAGCAGGTCGAGGACAACGAGCAGAAAATCCTACGGGTCGAAGATAGTAGGTGAAAGTCCTGGAGGTCACAGACACCAAGTGAAAGACTAGACGAGTCGAGGATCGGACGTTCAACAGAAAGTCCTAAAGTCTCGGATGCTGAGCAAAAGTACAAACGATCTGGAGGACCGGTTGACATCAAGTAAACTCTCTTGAGAGGAGCAGGTGCGGACACTTTCCCTGAAGAAGAAACAGTAGGTCTCGGTTCAACCTAGAATTTCATGAAAATCTGAAAGTCAAAACCAAACAATCTAGAGACTGTCAAATATTTTATTTCTATATTATTGCTTGTTGTGCTAACCTTGTGATGCAGGAAATCATGTAGTTGAAAAAGGGGCTCCAAGCACCCGAACACAGTCTAGGTGCTCAAAGGTCTAGGCGCTCGGAGTTGGTCCAGGCACCCCCGGAAGGGACCGAACGGGCGACGAGCAAAGTTGATGTGGCACACGATGATTGACCAACATACGTCAGAGTTCAGGTGCCTGGATAGGTCCAGGCACCCGAAGATGGATAAAGTTTGTTAGATAGAGCTTCGCTGAGGTCACGCCATGTAAGCCTTGTGGGGCACCCGGGATCGGTCCAGGCGAGTTCATCCAACACCTCAAGAAGAACAATTCCAACAATTAACTCTCTTGCATGCTACTCCAAAGATGACTCAACAATGCTGTAATGCTACTCCAACGACCGAAAGCATAAATCTCCGAATCTTTAGTTGTCGGTAAATTTTCTATTTGCATTTACATTGTAATTGAGATCTTTTTTGTAATTCTTCGAATTATTAGTGGATTACCTAACGAAAGTGATCGACAATTGCGGGCATTGGAGTATGAGTTGTCACAGGCTCTAAACCAAATAAAAACAATATATTAGTATTGTCTTCTTTGTTCTTCGCTTAACTCTTTATTTCTGCTGTGATTCCTCAATAGTTTTAATAAAAAATATAAAAAAGATATGAGCGTTATTCACTCCCTTCTAACACTTTTCGATCCTATAGATAGACCCAAGAAAATCTTAAGAATTTCATTTTGAAAGGAAATTACTTAATTAGCCTTAATAGTATAAAAATTAAGCTTATAAATTGATTGATACTATATGGTAAACTCAATCGATTGCTCTAATCGATTCAAAAGTCTACTGTATATGATTTCAGGATCCCCAATCGATTACCATAATTTAAAAAACTTCATTTTAAGTGGGACCCACCCTTTAATAGGTTTAAAAAAAAATGGGTGGGACCCACCCTTGAGAAGTTATTGCATTTTTTTTCAAGTAGAAGTTTTATCAATTAAAACAGATTGAATCAATTGATTTATGCTTTTAATGGATTGGTTTAAGGCTTTTAATAGATTGAAAATAATTCTAATTGATTGATAATTGATTTTATCATGAATTTAAAGTTGATAATAGATTGGATAGCAATCCTAATTGATTGAAGGTATCAATCAATTAATTGATCGATTTTCATTAGTCTACTGTGATTTCGGCCTATTAATCAATTAGGAAAAATTCTTCATCAATTAATAATAAGATTTTATCGCAACTCAAGATTTTTAATCAATTGAAAATGTTATCAATCAATTGGTAGCCTAAATCGATTGATCTAATCTATCATAAATTGATCCTTTATTCGATCCTATCATCCTAATCGATTGGTGAAATTCACCAAATGATTTGCGTCAACTAAATCGATTGAATCAATCTATTCCTATCGATTTGTTTGGTATTTGCTTGGTAATTAATTGGATGACTAAGCCAATCGATTGAGCCATCTCAATTTAACCTAAAAATTAGGTTAAATGCGGAGCTTCTCTTGCTGTTTTCATGTTCTTTACATAAACATAAAAAATTTGAAAAACAAGTCTATCCTAGGTTTTTCATATATGATTTTCGATGATAAAAAATTATGTTATACTAGAAAAACTTGATCTAGCATACAAATAATAAATTGATGAAAAATTTAATCTAATAGCCATGAAAATGTTGAAACACAAAGTTCTGATATCACATGTTAGTTCTTGGAAAACATAAGTCGCATGAATTCTAAAACATGAAGAACTCATATATAGAAAATGCAAGAACAAGAAGATTTAATTTCATCAATTAAACATAGCATAAGAAAGTAATACATAAACATGTAGACAAGAAACCTAATTAAAGAGTCATCCTTATCTTTAGCGTCGTCCAGAAATAATCCTTAAGGAAGAAGAAGAAGTTAAAGTAAAACGAAGAGATCTTCAATGGGGATTAGAGGATGACGATGCTGAAAAGCTCTAAGTCAATAGGGAACCAAAAGCTCTATCAAGATTATTCCTAAACCCTTTGGGACCTCTCTTTATATAGACAGTCAATCTGTTATCATCCCATAAATGATAACAGATCGTGCTAAAGGGTTCTATACATTCAACCCACATTCAATAACCCGAAATCCAATAAATTTAAGTTAGATTACTTTAATGTATTTGGTTTGTACTCATATGCACATCTTATAATTAAGTCTATCAATTAGAGATGATAACCAACCATCTCCCATTTGCGCTACTTGTGAATTGTATATGAAATACAAGTAAAGATTAAGTTGATATTAAATTTTATAGGTACAAGATACTCCTTTAATAATGTAGTTCATTAACTTCATTGGTATAGATTAAAAAGGTCATAACTACTGTATATAATTGTAATAAATTCCAACAGTAATATCTAACATTAATCCAATGCAAAAAAAAAAAAAAAACATATGGAAATTAACATAAATCATAAACAATCTCATCTTAGGCTATAAACATCAATAAAAAATTTGACTCTGATATCAATAATTGACACTGGCATCAATTGCAAGGGCTCTAAAATAAGAATTATTCTTAGTATATGAATTTGTAAAGACTAGGAACATTTCTCTACGGGTACCTATCATTAACATGTATAGCAATTTAAAAATAAAATGAAAATGACAAAAAATTGTAAATCAAACCTTCTTTTGTAAATCAAACATTAATTTGTGCACAATAATTTTTTTTAGTTTTTATTAATATTCTTTTGTAATTTTTATATTTTATATTTTATATTTTTATTTTTTATTAAGGCTCTAAAATTAAAATTAAAAATATGAATAAATTTAGGGGACCATCAAGAGTGTAACAATGTAAATTTAAAATAAATTTGAGCTTTTTGAGTCATCAATAACTTTTGATCAAAATTTATTGATGAATTTAAAAGACTCAATTTTTTTTTAAAAAAAATATAAATAAATTAAGTAACTCCTTAGGAGTGAACAATATAAATTTGACATAGATTTTTAAAGGTAAAATATTGTTTCTTTTTTATTAATGTTTTCTTTGTAATTTTAATATTTTTTAATTAAACTTTCAAAATTGAATATATATATATATATATATATATACCTCTAGGAGTTTAACAACATAAATTTAGAATAAATCTAAATTTTTAGAGCTATTAATGACTTTAATCAAATTTAAAAGTTTTACAAAATTTTATAAATAATTTAAGAATACCATTAGAAGTGAGCAATATCTAGTTGATAAAAAATTTAAATTTTCAAGGACATCAATGGATTTCATATTATATGAAAGTAATTGAAAAAAATAATAATTAAGTTTATTTTTAAATTTGATTGAATTTGATTTAAATAAAAAAATAGTTTTTATTTTAATTTGGGATTGAAAAGATAAAAATGATACGTTATATATATATATATATATATATATATATATGGCACCCACGATCTCCAATACCTATTGTGACCGGAACTATATGTATTTTTTTTCGATAATAAATCATAGTAATTATAATTATAATTACGCCATTAGACGTGAGGGTTGCGTCATCCAATTGCTCCCTATATGGTGGTGGTCCAAATGACATTTATCAGTAGCAGACTCTCAAACTGTTGCGACCGGCAAATGCATCGACAGTGATAAATAAGATCGAGCAAATGGTTTTCTGTGCCTCTGCCACGTACAACTCAGTGATTACTCTTTTCAGTTGTTTATTTGTTTGCTTGTTTAGTAATTTTCCAAAGGAAAAGCAGGCAAAAACGGTATCCAAAGTTTACGCGTTGTTTTAATTTACCGATAACCGACTAAGCCAGCAGTTTCTGCATGCATGTGATCAGGCAACATGTCAAATTTGCTGCCATCACACCTTCGTCATGCATACAAAATCATCGCAAGGAAACCATTAACAATTAAGCTAGTTAGCGCTGTAGATTAATCATCTCCGTACAGAAAAAATAATAAATAAATTGTCCAATAATTTTTTTTAATGAATGATTAATTTAATAACGTTAAATTCATGGACCTTTTTATTATGAATATTTATTAATTTATTAGGATGATCAATAAAAAAATTTCATAACGTTGTACTGGTCACTCTAGAATTAAGATATATAGTACTTATTTCACCTTATACTTGCTCAATATATATATTTAATTAAGAGTTTTATTAAGCATTGTTGCATATATTATATTTGTTATGGAATCAATTATAGTAACAAATATTATTAATACGGTAAAACTGATTAAAATTAATTATGATTGATATCAACCTTTGAAAACACAATTGGGATATCTAATGTTGAGTTTATTACTAAATATTATTTTAAATCTTAAATCCTAATCTTAAAAAGAAAAAATCCTCAGTGTTAGGAAGGGTTGGTGGAGAGACGAGTGTAGGCACCTTTTACCATCACCTTGAACAAAGTAAAAATAAATAAATAATTTCTACATATTTTATATAAATATAGTTTAGAAAGAAAAGATTTGAGTCCAATGAACTCAAATATTGTATTAATAATAGTTTTAAATTATGCTCTAATGATGTGTATATGCATTTATCTTTCTTTATATTCGTCGAGGTAATTAAGATAATGAATCTCTATTTTTTTTAATTATGCTTGAACGAGTATTTAACCAAAGTAGCGTTACCTATTTGATGGAATAGGTTAAATCTGTCAAACTTCTTTTTTGTCGGTGAATTTGTTAAAATAGTCAATAAAACGACATAAATAGAAAATTTGAGATAGGCGTAGGACTCTAGAAATTGAAATGTGTTATCTAGAAGAATACTTTAACATTTTACG
>JBBMJZ010024448.1:0-10529 GCA_037833815.1 Zingiber zerumbet
GTTGTGGAAGCATGCTAGGCTTGATGGATTCTTGCATGTTTTTCTTTGAAGATCTGCCTTTTGGTGCTGGAGATATTGCTTTTTTTCCTTGCCTGAATACATTCTTTTTATCACTCCCCGGAGGAGTCCTGCCCAATAAACAGACATCTCTTCCCCTTATGACAATATACGAAACCTGGATGCATAGTCACACAGCTATACAAGTATAATAACTACAACCCACACGACTAGAAACATACATACCATGCAGGATAATAAGCAACCCACACGGCTGACATAAAAACACAGCGGAAAACATAAGATAAGCCATATAAACCAAAAACGACTTACAGCTAGCTAGTTAGGCTTTACACAACAACCACCAACCACCACAAAAGGAGCCATAAGGCTATATAAACACCAAGACCGAGTCAAATTATTACAACACCAAATCTATAAAATCCAAAAATGTGAGTAAAGCATAAAACAGGGTAAAAGACATCCTCATATATGATGGGGGACCGGCAGACAGGCTACTCCAAGCAACTCCACAACATCTACATGTGACCTGAAAAACATAAAACATATATAGAGTGGTGAGTCCGGATGACTTAGTGGGTAATAAGACAAGATACTGCATGGTCAATATAAAACATGTAGATCAAAGCATACTGCCTTGGTAGGGAAATAAGAACATGATCATATATGATATAATAAATACACATACCAATATCGGTCTAACACCCACAGTATAACGATCTGTAAATCACTAGGGATCAACAACAGATTTGCTCAATATCTGAGCAATATATATAATAGCATATGCATGTATGATAAATGAAGATGTATGAATCATGGCAACCATATGCAACCATCATAGTTCAATCAAATGCAAAATATCACAAGCATATGCAGATATATCTCCAAAGATCCATCGTGCATCATATGCATATGAACATATATGTGTCACTCCTACACTCCACACCAGCTACCATGACATCTGTGTGGCCGAGTGGGGAGGACTGTGACGACTGCTTGCGTCTCCAGCTACCAATCTATGTGGCCGAGACGGGCAGGATGTAGAGTAGCTATCTAGCTACATAACAAGGTGGGGTCACTATCTGCACGACTCCAGCTACCACTATTCAGAGTGGCCGAGCGGGCACAACCAGGACAAACTGAACTCAACTCCGGCTACCACTCACCCTGAGTAGTTGAATGGGCAACAAATATAACTAACAACCCGCTCAACCACAAGTGAGACATTGGTTGTCAGCATGCAGTTCAATGATGGATATGATGTAAATAATCATGATATAGACACAATCATCATTAATGCAATAACTCCAACATAGGTACTGCTAGTACATGATCTATCTATCACCTAAGTCTATAGGTATAAATAGATCCAACAAGTGTCTACTAAGCAACAAAATACAGGAAGTAGCAACACCTATAATCTACACCAGATACGTATGCACACTACAACATAGGTATAATGTTGACATGATACCTCCAATAGACACACCAGACACGTGTGCTCACACAACATAAGTATAATCAATATGATTCCTCCAATAGGACACACTAAACACGTGTAAACACACAACATGCAAATGTACAATCAACATGGTATCTACTATATTACATACCATACGCGTGTATACTTTATACATATGCATAATTAACATGTTAACTTCTATAGTGCACACCATATATATGTACACACTATATGCATGTAATCAGTCAATATAGTATCACCTATAGTATAAACTCTACAAAGTATAGTCATCCAAAGCTTAGACTGTATAAGCAATAAATAAATCATTTCAAAGATCAAGCACGTAAGTATTAAGCATGAATAAATACTAGTAGATTTAAGATAAAGCAACCTAATCTATCACTTCAAAATCATGCACTAAGTTCAATGAACTATAGAGGCCAAGGAAGAAGTACCGTCGTAATTATAGTTTGTGCCAAAATAACTCCCACGTCGAGACGCTCGTCCCGTAATCAAAGTCCTCAAACATATACAATTTAATTACTCTAACAAGTGTCATTTAGCTAAACTAAATATCAGGATCAAATAGATAACCCTTACTCCCTTTCCGATTAAAGAACCAAAATTGAATCAATCTAAAGTGGTTCACTGAGCTCCGATTGATCCAATTCATAATCAATCTCAAATATAATCCACTTTAACAATTCCCCAAATAAATGATTTACTAATAAATCTAAATATGTAACTCAGTACCAAATTAATCCACAACTAAATTATCAAATCCATTCCTTCAATTCTGTCAACGAACAATTAATCAATTAATTACCAGTTTACCCAAATTAATCTAGCTACCATAGATTTATCAGTGCATAACTCGGATTAATTAACCTGTTACCTAATCTGGCAGCACTCAACTCCTCCAGCGACGACTAACGGCGACAAGCAATGAGCAAGATGGTGGCAGATCGGGTGGTCTGAACACGGCCTGCTTGCTGTTGGCTTACAGTCCCGGCTATGGGCGGCGTGGCAATGAGGATAAAGGAAGGAGATCAAGGCGATAGACTCGCTTGTGGCAGCAACTGTTGCCCTGTTCGAGTCCGCAAGTGAGAGAGAGAGAGAGAGCGATGGTGTCTCTCACAATAGTCAGTGGTGGTGCCTCCCATGACAAGTGGTGATGGATCGGAGATGGAAGAGGGGCAGCGGCCGGATTAGGAGAATCTCAGCAAAAAAAAAGGGTTTGGTTGTGTTAGCCACGGCACTAGCCATCGCTACAGCTGACGACGGTGGCTGTGTGGAGGTTGCACCAGCGATGGCCGGCTTGCTGTGATGACAGCGTCTATAATTGGCTCAGGAAGTAGGGAGAGAATCGATGGCGATAAGAGGAGGAGAAAGGGGAATCAGCGTAAATAGGAGAGGAAACCTAGGTTTTTGATTAATATAGTTAGGTTAATTAATCTTAACCTTAAGTTAATTAAATCAATCAACTCCCAACTTAAATGATATTCTAAAGAGGCTTTCTTTACGTCTAATCGGTTATTCCCTTAAACGTGTCATACAAACTCTGGTTAAATTCCAAAAAAATTTAAAAAAATCCTAGAAAATTCTATAAGGTTATTTCTCTAATAACACTTATTATTTAATTATCGCATCTTACACTTTTATTGCGGGCAATTGTCAGAAAGTACCATTTTATAACGTCATATGAATAACCAAAAAATAAGATTCTACTAATGCAAAAGGATCCATATGAGCAGTATCCAAGCTGGAACTCTTTCACTTGTATTTTCCTTTTTCTACAACGGAGACCATTCCTACTTCAAGCAAGTATAGAACAAGCCATAATGTCCCAACTATATAGGATCAGTATCATAAATCCCCTTTTAATGAAGTGATAACAATGATTAGTTTTATAAATCTTCCTTTTACTAGCCATAGCAGACTGGTAAAATTTTAGTTACTAACCTAGTTAGACTATTTTAGGAGCCTGGTATTGTTGTTGGGCCTATAAAAGGGATTCCCCCATCTCCCCTAAGTTAAAACATCTCAGTTTTTAATAAAATTTAGCCTCTTTGAGACCCCTGGTCCCACATCACCTTCCAAAGAAACAATTTTGATTATCAACGATCCAAGAGTAATTTACAACTATGTGCAGGGAATTCCATGTGTGGATAATTATTACTTGTGGTCGATGGATCTTCTATAGAATACACAGTTGTCCTCAAAATTGTTTAGTTATTTGTAGAATTGAATACTCACCGTGTATTCTTGATAGTGAGTTAAATATCATCTATCAAGTCAAAAAAACAATGACAGCAAAGAAGAGTTCAACCAAATGCCTTATTACCTATTGTCTATCAGACTGCTTGAGAAATCCACCCAGACCAGAAAAGGGATTCGACATTTAACAAGTGTTTGACTTTAAATGTGTTGCATGATAAATTTGTTTGTGACAGGTGTTTCAATGTCTATGTACGCATCTTGTTTATATTTCTAGTGCTTGATGAGAGGGCTGCTTACTTGAAATTATCTACACTGAGATAACTGAATAGAATAATGAAGTCTCTATTTCTCATAAGTTGCAGACTGCTGGAATTAACATGGTAGATGATTGTCTTTCGCCATTAGAGATTCATGTTAAATTGTTTTGCATGTCTGGTAAGAAAAAGTAATTGAAGGTCCTGAGTCTCCTGACTAGATCTTGTTTTTGCAGATTTCAAGACTGATCTACACCAATTCTGGTGTTGCCATCTTGGCTTTAGCATCAAATGCAATTCACCTGCTCTGGAAGTGGCCTCGTAATGAACGTCATTCAAGTGGAAAGGTGAAGGATATTATAAACACTTTGTCAAAGTGTCATCCTTTCTGTGAAATTGCACATTAAGTTATACAATTTGTTAATTATATACCTTTTTTTAGGCAACAACAAGTGTTGCTCCCCAGTTGTGGCAACCACCAAGTGGAATATTGATGACTAACGAGATAACTGACACAAATCCTGAAGAAGCAGTCCACTGCTTTGCACTTTCAAAGAATGATTCTTATGTTATGTCTGCATCAGGAGGGAAAATATCCCTATTCAACATGATGACATTTAAGGTTAGCCAATGACCATACATCACAATTTAGCTTAAGTTACATTTGGGATTCATCATTTTGTTTTTCACTGCAGACTATGACAACGTTCATGTCACCTCCACCTGCAGCAACTGTTCTTGCATTTCATCCACAAGATAACAATATAATTGCCATAGGAATGGAAGACTCCACTATTCAGATATATAATGTCCGAGTTGACGAGGTATTTCACTACTACATCAGCATGTGATAGGTGGTTAAGGAATCTTGTAACTTACAGAATCATGCTTATGCAGGTCAAGAGCAAACTCAGAGGCCACTCTAAGAGAATTACTGGTCTTGCCTTCTCAAATGTTTTGAATGTGCTGGTCTCATCCGGAGCTGATGCTCAGGTTATCTTTTGCCCTCTGCTTACTATGAATAATTAATAATGCATACAATTTGACAATTGTGAATTGTGTTCAATGGGGATCTGGGAGATAGATAATGAGATGCATGCTGTAGTCTAACCTCTTAGTAGATAGATAATGAGATGAGAGACGTGGTCCAATCTCTTAGTGGTTATGCTTACTGTTCCATTTTGGCTTTTCCGTTGCAGCTTTGTGTGTTTGGAACTGATGGATGGGAGAAACAGAAAAGCAGATTTCTGCAAATTCCTTCCGGGCGTACTCCTCCAGCCAGTTCAGATACACGTGTTCAGTTCCATCAAGATCAAATACACTTCCTAGCTGTGCATGAAACTCAGATTGCTTTATATGAAACTACTAAATTAGAATGTGTGAAGCAGGTGCGTGCCAGATTGTGAACGTTATAGCTAATAGGTCTTGATACACAATTACAACGAACTTTTTTTCTCTCGCAGTGGTCTCCTCGTGAGGGCTCTGCCCCCATTTCACATGCAACATTCTCATGTGACAGTCAGTTGATATATGCTACCTTCTTAGATGCAACCATAAGTATATTCAATGCTGCCAATCTCACTCTACGTTGTCGTGTCCTACCAGCTGCTTATCTTGTTGGCAATGCCAGGTACGCTGTTGCACTCTTTCATGTTATGTACTTTTTCATTCTGTTGCCACAACTTGTTAGTTCGCACAGACCTAGACGACAACCATTATTAAGCAGGCATATGTACCAAGTTGTTAATTTTCTTATATCACTTTGTTCTCAGCATCCCAAAGGGTTGCTGTTATAGTCCTACGCCAATATTTATACTCAGTTCTTTTAATTGTCACTTGTATTGAGGTTACCATTTTCTTTTTCTTTTCGGCAGCACTACTGTATATCCCCTCGTGGTCGCTGCACATCCATCAGAACCAAATCAATTTGCCGTAGGCATGACCGACGGCGGTGTCTACGTATTAGAGCCGCTAGAATCAGAAGGAAAATGGGGCGCCAATCCACCTGCTGAGAATGGGTCAGCAAGCAGTATGTCCATCACACCCCCTTCTGGAGCCTCTAACTCCGATCAACCGCAGAGGTGATGGAAGATCGCAAGCACAGAACTTAACCCTTTTCCTCTAACTGAGGTACGCAGCAGAGTCTGTACCATTTCCGCAGTCCTTCTAACTAAACACTAACAATCTCACAGTCTGCCTTCTTCCATTGCAGTCATGGAGTGTGTAGTTCCAAAGAGCTTTAGAGGGGTAGGTCTACAAGAAGAAAGCCAAGGGGGGTTTCTGCAACAGACTTCACTTTTATATGTTGTCTTATTTGTATGTAGGAAAAGAAATTTCCCTTGGTAGAATTTGATTATGTTGCTTATGTGATGTGAGTTTTTTATTTTTATTTTTTATTTTTATTTTAATATGGTGTTAGAACCTGGTTATGTGATGCATGTTTGACTTGCTAGTTACAACTGCTCCATTCTTTAGTTGCTGCAGTTAATCTGTCTGTTAATCTAGAATTAGTGGGAAAAGAACAGTCTAACAGTTAATCATATTGTGTATTTGTGCCTCAAGTGGTTTGGATTAATGTGATCTGATTATGGTGATAAAGATATGTTGAGATTAATTTTGTTTAAGGAATGCATTTCGATTAATCATGACTCAAACCTCAGACTATTAAACTAAGCATTGTCGAGTGGAAAATTTGTTGCTTCATCTTTGAATGGTTGATGGCGCTAACGAGAAATCTAGTTAAACTTGACAGTCATTTATTAAACTCGTGAAGAAGAAATCAACTTAAACTTAACAACCGTTTTAATAATTTAGTTCATTTTAAATTTGAATTGGGTTTGATTCAGTTAGGGAAGGATCACGTAGATCATGTTCTCTATATTTTCACAAGATTGGATAGACCTTTACCTTATCGACATCTAAATAAAGTTTTATTGAATATTTTTATTATTTGAGCAAAATTACTTCAATAAAATGAGAGGACTTTTAATTTTAATGTTTGCCCAATTTTAAAACAAACAGTTTGACAATTCAAAATTTTAGGTGCGTTTTTATAAAAAAATATAATAAAACGGGTAAATTGAAAGTTTCTCTTCTCGTAGCGATGGAGCGAGTTCATTTTCTGCGCTGACCTTATTCTCCTCTTCTGTCCTCCCGCTTGCTTTCCTAAAGAACGGGACCGAGATCGACAGAGGAGAGAGATAGGGAGACCGCTTGGAAGATCTGCATCCACGGGAGATGCCCCCGAAGAGCGTGCTGCTGCCGGTGTCAGATCCGCCGCCGCCGTCATTACGGGGCGTGGATGACAGCGCGCCCGTTTTCCGAGGATCCGCCATGACCAGGCGGGGTGCCTTTGCAGCCATCTCCTACATGTCCTGCGCAGGTCCTCGTCTTTTCTATCATCTGTTCTTCTGTTCGAGCTTGGATTCCTCTGCCATATATGTTATCTTTTATTTTCGGTATATGGAGGAGGTTTTATATACTTGACGTTTAACTATCCTTCAGTAGGTTAATTTTAGTGTATCCTTGTTGTTTCTCAATCTGTGGTAAAAATGGACCCTTTTTACTTATCCTCTTAGTATGCATAAATTTGAGGCTCAACAAAAATTGTGTGGTTTTAGGAGTCTCGAGTAAGTTATCTCACATACAGAGGAAATCATTGTCTTAGTCCTGAAACACAAACAGGTAAATTATAATGAAGGATTCATTTCTTATTGTTGTAAAGTTGTGTAACAAAATTGGACTATATTATGCTAGCAAAGTATTGATTTGCTGAAGTTCTGTTCTGGATTAAGACATGCTTTTCCTTGCTAATTATTTGAGGGAGTTAGGTTTAAGTTTACTGGCAAGTACTTTGGAGATTTTTGGGAAGATATGTAAAGGAAATAAGTTTCAAGTTGCTTATGAGTGAGGCGCCAAATATATTACTGCCCTTCTAGAGTAGTTCAATCCAACTAGGTTCATGGAAGAGTTCAATTGCTATGAGTTCCTTCTGATTTAGGAGATGCATTTTTATTTGATGAAGGATAAAAGCATAGATTTACTTTCCATTGATGAATTATTTTGGATCAATATACAAAAGTCCAAAAACAACTACTGTCTTCACCATCATATGTCCCAGCTATTTGTTGGCAACATGAACCCTTTCTGAAAAAATGACCAAGAAGCAAAACAAAACACAAATTACAAAAATAAACAGTTAAGAAATACCGCAAGAAGGATAAGTATATAGGACATTGTTTTCCAATGTAATATTTTTTATTTTCATACCTCTTGCCTTTTTTGTTTATCATCTCTACTTATTTTGCTTTTTTCTTGTTCTTTCGCAGTTCTTCTAATTATGTTCAATAAAGCAGCTCTATCTTCATATAATTTCCCTTCTGCTAATGTTATTACTCTTTTCCAGGTATGTCATGAGTTCTGTATGTTTGGCTGCAGGTGACTTTAGTATCTCATATTTTTGGAAATTGGAATCTAATGAATAATTGTCTATAAAATAAGAGTTACCATATTGGCTGACCTTGAGGTTGCTTGATGAGAATATGAATAGATTTAATATAAGATCCTCTCTGTCTGGAAAGAGTAGGTTGATGATATCATCTTGGCTGGTCTTGAGACTGCTTGATAACTATAAGAAAATGAATACAAGATTCTCCCATCTGAAAGATCAATAATTGTCCATATTTTTTAGGATGAGACACCCCCCATACTCTTACTATATCCATCTTATTCTCAATTAACCTTTTAACTAGTTTCTTTTATCAACCTTAGATTTCTCAGCAGCTGGGCTTCTAATGTTTTATTTAGTTTGCACTACGGCATCTTATGGACTTATCATTTTGCATGGTTTAGTGTTGAACTTAATTTGAGTGTCTTCATGCACCATTTTTTTTCTTGTACTTAGTCATTGTTTCTTTGGCTAGATTTGGACCCTCTTCATTTCAGCTTGTAATGAGAGTTTAGCGAGAATGTGTTCCTTCTAGTCTATGTTCTTTTCCCAGATGAAAGTTTTTGTAATTTGCAGATGATCAGTTCAACATGCCTTCTTTACGCAATGAGGCGAAGGAGAATTATTTCTTTTGCAAATGGTGAATCACATAAATCAGGCTTTGTGCCACTTCAAACCATGTTGCATACACTTCCTCTGTCTATTGCATACTTACTTTACATGGTACATAAGCTACATGGTTTAACAATGTACTTGTCTATCTTTTTGAATCCCCTGGTACTAATTGTATCATCTACTCTCTCTTTTTTTGTATAGCTGGCTACAATGGAATCTGTACGTGGAGTAAATGTTCCAATGTATACCACACTTAGACGTACAACTGTTGTATTTACAATGATTGTGGAGTACCTATTGACTAGGCAAAAATATACATATCCCGTAATCGGAAGGTAACTTAGTTTTTTTTTTTCTTTTTTTCTTTTTCTTTTTTTTTTGTTCTTACAGCTGGGACTTCTCCATCACTGGATACAAGTTTCAAATTTTTTAATGTACCTAGGACAATCTATGAGATCAAACTTAGAGTAATTACTAATTCATGATTGAGACTGCATAGCTATCAAAATCAAAATATTGGGATCGGGATTGGATAGCCAAAGAATTCAAGTATCAATTGCATCGAATCAGTAGGGTTGGTGAAATCAGAATTGGGAAAATTTTAAAAATGAAAGATATCAAATTATTTCTTTTATGAGATTAACATAGACATTTTAATTTTTTTTAAGAAGATTGTCTATTTTATGTCATTATATATCCTATTATTGATAATTAAATATACAAATAATGTTATGTAATTATTAATCTATAAATAATAAATAATAAAAATAGATTATAGCCAATAATAAAATCTTAATTTTAGTATAAAATATAGGTTATCTAGATTGTTTAGTTTTTCAATAAAATTATTGTTATTTAATATCCAATCATTAGTGAGGTCTCTAATTACATTAAAGTTTTTAGTTGAAGGGCAGTTTTAGGATCATTGTTGATCAAAAGAAGACTAGAGGTTGTCTTCTAAAATCATCTCAATTTGACAATTTTTACTTGATTACATCTATTTTAGTTGTCAATTTAACTAAAAGTTTAATGAATTCTACCAAATTCTAACAATAGGATTTACTTGGTATTCACCTCAAAAAGAGGTGACTAATCCAAGGATCCACACGCGACACACACTCCACTAATCAAAACACTTCTTCTCGGTAACTACCGAAGGCGGAGAAGCCTTGTATAAACTCTCAATACAAGAAGCAAGAAAAAGGAAGCAAATAAAAGTAATCTTATAAGATTTACAACATGAAACCTTGACCCTAGCTTCTTCTTGTGGAATGTCTTTTGACCTTGGAAGTGCAGCAACACTTTGCTCCAAGAAGGCTTCAAGAACTGGCGTGAACTGCTAAGAGTGATTGCTGGAAGTGGAGAGGAAGAACTGCGGAGAAAGACGCTCGCCAACGGCTTTATCCTGCGCAACGATCGCCTCCCAATCGATCGGCTAATTGATTGGGGAGGTTGAATCGATCGGCTGATCGATTCAGCCTTCTTCTGTGCTCTTTGGAAAACGCCTGAATCG
>JBBMJZ010024499.1:0-26212 GCA_037833815.1 Zingiber zerumbet
CTCAGACCACTGGAACGTCTGAGAGTTGAAGACTACTGCTGTCGTCAGCATTAATCAACGACAATAGAAATCCCTGACATCCATGTGACAGTAGTTTCTTAGCATGTATCACAGAAATGGTCGATATCCCATCGTCTCTGATGCCAGTAAAATTCCACGAGGGTTGATTCGGAGGTTAGAAGGTGATCACCCTCTTCTGGTATTCAATCGTGGCATGATATGCTGACAGTCAATCCATGCCAATGATAATATCAAAGTCTACCATTTCTAATACTAACAAATTTACCGTGACTATAATGTTCATGCTAATTAACAAAAAAAAAAAAATCAAGTCAAACTTAAACCATCTCTATATAATAATTTGATTCATTTTAAATTTGACTTAGCTAGATTATCTTATTTTAAATATCACAAAGTTTGACTCAATTTGGCTCATTTATTTTAGTATTTATAATCCAAATATTTAACTCTTATAATCCAATTAATCCTGAAGATAACCGGCTTGATCTCACATAAGTTTTCTACATACTACCAAGGTAAATCCAAAAAGCTCACATGACGCCTAACATGGCACCCCACCATCACAAGTAGTTCGAGCACTATGAATATAGAATGTCTAATGTAGGAATTGAACCCTCATTGCATGAGGAAACATTATATCTCTTACCACCGTATCGTAGGGAATCAAACCCTCAATTGGGCTCATTTACTTTTAAATTAAAGTGAGGTGTCCAAGTATTTCTACCTTCCATTCACTTGGGACTTTGTCCCATTAATTTTTCCACCTACCACTTTGTAAATTCGGGAAGCATAAATGGGCCACAAGAGATGATCCAATATTATGAGTGGTTCGAGTCCCACAAACATTTATTTATGCTACATAGAAATTGAAACCCTTATTGCTTAGCAAACGTGTCCATCTGTTTACCATCACATCAAGCACTTGGGCTTTGATTTGGGTCATTTATTGTCAGCCCCACTCTATATACAGATAGGTAAATTACGAGGGACATTTTTGCCCTAGCACAGTGGACATCCAACGAAATATTTTGTAAGATCGGTGCACACGTGAGAGGGGGTGAATCATGTGTACTTTAAAAACTTTTCTTTATCGATTTTATAAAACAAAGTGTGCAACAGAATTAAACAACAATAAAAAGGAAAAAAACACAAGTACGTGGTAGGTTATTTGATTCGGAGCCTCCGGCAACTCTTACTCCAAAACCCAGAATCCTTCGGGCCGTATCGATGGGTAATCTACTATAAACCTCTTCCAGAACCGCCGGAAGAGGGAATCAAATATAGAAAATCAAATGAAGGGAAGTGTAACAGTCTACACTCCCTTTTTGCAAGTAATAATAAAAATAGTATTTAACTTCATTTCCAACTCGAAGAAAGAAGATCCAGAAGTGCTCGAGAGTTGATCTGCTGGCAGTAGTTGGAAGTCACAAAGTATTAGCACATCAGCAGTTGGACGTGTTTGTAGCAGCAGAATGGTCGTTGCAGCTCGTAGAGGAGATGTATGTTGAATGCTGCTCGAACATGACTTATATAGACTGTTAAAGGCGACTCTAGCTTCGTCTTAGGCACCTCCAGAAGCAATTTTTATCCCCTCAGTTTCGAAGTTGATAAAACCCACAGCCTATAGATTTTATTCTCTTGAAAGCGTCTTCTATGCTCTCTGAGGCGCCTTCAAAGTACTTTGAGGTGCCTCCAGGGCTCTCCAAGGCGTCTCCAACTCATCTGAGACACCTCCAATATGCTGGTTTGATACAACAATCTTCCGAAGGCCATATCTTTTGATTCCAAATTCAGAATCAAGTTCTGTTAGTTGTCATGCATGTAAAATTTGAAAATCTACATTTGTTTCTACAACAGAGTTAGAAAAATATATGTATCAATAGTTTATATATATGTATGAGTTAGATTCTGTCTTATCAAGACCACAATCTAGTGTTGGTCTTAACCTAGATTTTTTAAAATAGATCTAAGTTGAACCAGTGCCTATAGTCCCTTCTGGGACTCGTCCTAGCTCACTGATAACTCTTCTCAAGTACTTACCTTACTTACCATTTGCAATTACTTGACTTGTCTCTTAACCCACCAGGTCTTCCTGCAGTTATCAGGTTCTCAAACTCAACTGAATTTCAGCCAGCTGTTAAGTCCCACAGATTTAATTGAACTTTCAGCCAGATATCAGGTCACTTCTTGACCTGTCTAGACTCTATGTGGTCCTTATTCAAGTATGGATTTCAAAATATTTTGCAACTATTAAAGTTTACAGGTACTTTTCAAAATATTTACAAAGTATTTTTTAAAATTGTTTTCAAGTATAAATTTTTAACCCATGTAAAACTGAATTTGAACACATATTTACAAAGTATTTTTTAAAATTACTTCAAGTATAAATTTTTAACACGTGTAAAACTGAATTTTAACACATATTTTTCTTTTAAGTATGAATAAAATTTTCAAGTAAAATAAATTTAATAACTATTTTCATATAAACTTTTTGAAACAATTTTTTCAATACTTTTGAAAAAACATGATTTTTAAAATAATATTTGAAGGAAACAAAGTTTTGATTCACTAGTTATTTAAAAAAAATACGGTTTTGAAACAATTTTTAGAGAAGTATTTTAAAAAAAATTAACAAACAAAAAAAAAATAGCACAAGTTTGAAAGATAAGTTAAGTAAATTTTAAGAAGAAAATAAATAGATAATTAAAATAATTTAAAAAAAGATTCTTCACAAAGAAATTTGTCAAATAATAATTTTTTAAACATTAGATTTTTCAAATGAATAGTGATTTTAAAAAAAAAAAAAATAGAAGGATTTGCAAGTATATTTGTATAGTATTTTTCAAAATATTTTTTCAATTATAGAGGTTTGCAATTATTTTTTAAATTATTTTTCAAAATATTTTCAAAAAAGTTTTTCAAAGCAATGTTCAAGACAATTGCAAAGCTATTTTCAAAATACTTTGTCAAGGTAATTTTGAAACAATTTTCAAAAGATTTTTTAAAGTAATCTTGAAACTATCTTTCAAAGAGATTTTCAATTTTTTAAAAACAGATTCTCCCCTTAAGTTGGCACTCCCCTGTTCTATGAAATCTATTAATACTAAAGTTCAGTTTCACACTCAACTTGACATTAGGGTTTGAGTTTGTTTAAAGTGTGCTAGTATTAATTAAACTTTCTTAACATATTTTCAAAGATTATTAAGTTAAGTTGAATTTTGGGTTAAATTGAGATTGATTTTGTATTAATTAAAGATAGGTTAAATTGAGGTAAATGTTTAATTAATTAAGTTTGAGATATTAGTAAGGTTTAATTAATAAGTAGGTTGAAGTTTAAAATTTTTAACTAAGTTAAGGTTTTAATTAAGGCTATGGTTAACATTTGATTAAATTATAGGTTTTGTTTAATTGATAAATTAATTTTATTGAGTTTAATTATATTAAGTTACATTAAAGTTTTAATTAGGTTAAATTAAACTAAATTAAGGTTAATTAAATTTTTAATTAATGTTGACCTAAGTTCTCAATTAAGGTTAGATTATTAATTAAAGTTAAGTTTATATTAAATTTTAATCAAATTGAGTTGAATATAGTTTAATGTTTTGAGTTTTATTCAATTAATTTTCAATTGTTTACTCGTTAATTAAGTTTAAGTTAATTAAATTTTAATTGAGTTAATTATTTGTTTAATTATGATTTAGGTTTAAATTAATTAATTTAAGTAAATTTTAAGTTTAAATTAATTTCATTAAGTTTTAATTTAAATTTAATTAATTTAGGATTTTATTAAAGTTTTTACCGTTTCTGATTAAAGTTTTATTTTGCTTGAAGTTTTAGTAATAATAATTATTCATGCTAACTGTTCTACAAATCTGCATACTAAATTGAGATTACATATATTTTTAATGGGAGTTGTGCAATGAAATTTTTTATTTTTTTATCCGATCGGTTGCCAGAAACAACAATTTGTTTACGATTTGTATGCTTTTCTTATCAAACTTTTTTTTAAAAGTGATTTCATTTGTTGTTTTTATTACGTTATTACGATTTGTGTGCTTATCTTAATTATGAAATTTACAACAAATTAATGTTCGTTGCATATTTGTAATGAATTCTACGACGAAAATTAAAATTTGTAGCAAAAATTTCCAACGAAAATTATGTATTTGTCGTCAAAATTTTGCAACGTCATTTTTGGGACGAATATAAATTTGTCCCAAAATTCATCTTAAAATATTTTGCGACAAATTTTTTTAAAAAATTCGTCCTAAAATTCGTCCCTAAAAAGTAGTTTTTTTTTTGTAGTGTGAGTTTTTTTTTTCGGGTCATAAAAGATATCTTGGAATTCGATGAATAAATGCAAACTGCTTCCTTACGAGCATAATCGAGTAAACATGTTTCTTATATAGGTACTTGATGAACCCAAAGATGGAGTTTGTCAAATTTTTCAGTAAGAGTTATAACGAAGATACACTTGCAGAAGGCATAATCAACTCAATCAAAGAACACAAGCAGTAGGAAATCTGACCACCTTTTTCTCTACAATTTTTTTTCTTTTTTTTGAATCGAACAAACACCAGTTTTGCATAGCGAAATTTAATTTTTATGCTTTGTGGGGAGAAACAAGAAGGTGATTCTTGAAGAAGGAACCTGACGTGTCTGCAATTTCTTCAATAATCTTGGCAGCAAATACTTGCAGTTTTGACGTTGTACATGATCTTTGAAAACATGGCAGAAGTAGTTGATTAGAACATCACAGTTGTGATAGTCGATAGCGGCTGCCTTTTCATTCTATGATACTTGCGATATTTATCAAGCAGACAAGATAAGAGGTAGAGATGTTATTTTAAAATTTCAAATTTTATATAATGAACGCATGTTTTGTTCTTATTGAACTTAATACAAGTAGAAAAGAAAGTTTATACACTTGACTCTGAGATGTGCAACAACAAATACATCAATTAGTAGTTGCTGAGTGTTTCACCAGAATACAGAGCTTAGACAGAAGTTAACAAAGGAAATATAATAGCAACATCAAGAGACTGAGATGTTTCTCGAAGTCAAGGTTTTTGGCTTTGAGAAAAATACTGAAAGCATGCTTCTGCTTCGAGTTCGAGGCCTATAAATTTGAAGTGCACCATGACCATGAAGGGATTTTATTGCTGGGACAGGTTTGGATGCCTCTTTCGAACCCTGTAAAGAAATAAACAACCACTTCTGAGATCTAGTAGCCACAGATATGCTAAAGAAGAGCATGGATAACTTTCCCTGCCCCTCCGTTTCCAAGCTAGACTTGGATTTGCATGATTGACAAGGTGTATCGGAAAGACAGACCGAGTTTCCATGACTTGACCTCCCAATTCCCAAGGGCATGAGCCATGAAGAGCCCCATAAATAGAATGAATTAAATCGAAGAAAGATGAGAAGAGAGTCAGATGTTGATGAATGAGAGGGAATAAGGATCATTTCCACCATATCACCATGGAACTCATCCAGTCATTCTTCTCTCTCACACACGCATCCCTACTAATTGTAAAACAGATTGGAAAATGTCACAGTTGGAGTCCTTCATGGAAGGAAACCAAATCAACTTATAGATGGGCCCTCGACTTGCCCTTATAGAGGCCAAAGTCTCAGTTTTCCCTTACCTTCGAACTCCTCCCCAATGGAGGAAAAGAGTGGAAGGGAATAAGATATCAGTTGTTTTACCTCATAATTCTCAAGTTTGGATGAATGGGAGACTATAGTTAATAGGAGATTTACCGCTAAGCCAAATTTGTTAGAGGCTACATCAGAAGTTGCATTGCCATTAGCTGCCAGGAGATGGTTTGTACTTGGAGAGGAGAGTGATGCAGTAGCCTCTTCTGGCACTAAAATTTCCATTTCGCAATCAATTAATGTCAAGCCACATAAGTCCATCTTAATGAAATGTTAAACAATCGAGCATACCTAAAAGATGGAATAGTTCATGCTTTATTTTTGAAGTCCTAGCATCTCCGAGGCTGCAAGAAGGGGAAACCATAATGTTTCGATAATACGATGAACACAATATCAGCATGATCACACTTGCAAAACACAATAGACTTGCCATGGCGATGCGCTGGAAGTTCCACCTGATGTAGCTAAATGCCAGGAAAGAGTTTTTGACGAAGATTTGCCTTTGCCAACAGAATTGGAAGTTACTATTAGGCAACAACAATCCGAGCAATAACGAATATGATTCGAAAATAGCATACCTGATGTCCCAGAACTAGGTTTTGCTGTTACATCGCTTTTTGGTGGCATTTGCATACTGCTAATCGCAGTTTTATCGAGACCTGGCTTGGGCATTACAAATGGAAATTACATCACTGATATCTTTGGTTCTCAAAACTTAAAACTAAACAAGAAAACATTGCTTCTCTAAAACATACTTGGCAAAGTGTAATGCTTATGATGCCTCAAAGTTCTGAAGGACATTTGGTGCTGGATACGACCTTCTTTATCCACATAAGCTTGGCAAGTTGACGATCGCTGAAAAGATAATGACATCAACACACCCCATGCAACCAGTTAAAACTGTTGGAGATTATCACCAGGCCTACCTGTCTCAAACATGAAATCCCAGTCTCCACTATTGATACATCGAACATTTGTTGTTCAAACAGGTCTGTCAGTTTAGAAGCAACAGTGCCAAGATGATCCACTGCATTCACGAGGGCTCGAACAGCATAACCTTTTAGATTATCCAATACCCTACGTGATAGTTTAAGTTCAAATATGGATAACATAGTTGCATTTAAACGAAGAATTACGATACATATTCGTGCTGAAACAGGATGCATCTACAAGTTCCACAAGGAATCATTAATCTCACCACCAGTGTTCTTGAATGGTATTAATTCAGGAGTTTTGCCCCTAGTCGCTTTGAAATTTGACTCAAACTAGATAGTATGAAACAGTAAGGGCATCTCGGGGAAGGACCTATTGTAGGTAGTCTTGTTCTGCATTGCAAAAGACTGTTTTCACAACTTAAACCCGTGACTAGTAGGTCACACGGTAGCAACTTAACAGATAGTGTGAGTGTAAATTGTATCGATCTTAAGAAACATATCAGGTTTGTGCAACAAGTAGCATGAGGAACCAAAGCAAGTATGAGAGTAATCCCAAAACAAGATAACTCATTCCATGGAATATCAAAGAAAGGACTGAAATAACAATTCAAAAGATTCAATTGAAAAAAATAAAATAAAATGGAGGGATAAAAACTCACATCTGTTTCTGCTCATTGTGAAGGTAAGAGCTTTCACAATACTCAGCAGCAGTGTAAAGTTGAGGTCTCAGGTTCTTGAGTTCCTGCATCGATTGAGTGAGTTGCAGATCTGATTCGCGTCTATACTTGAATTAAAAGCAAACCACCGTAAAAAAACAAAATCGAATGCAAAATTTGACTGGCCGATTACTTCAACTCAAAGTCTTCTTATGTTCTTCAGAAACGAACTAAAGGAGAAGTTTTTCCGCCGAATCGAACAAAAATAGCAATTTCCTCGAATCGCCTGCATCAATTGAGTGAGCTGCAGATCTAATTCCCAATTTCACAAAGCAAACACTTCGACACAAAATTGGAACCGGACCAAACAAATGTATCACTCTGCTCAAATCCCGGAAAACCTAGGACGGCGAATGGGACACTGCAGACAAATCCGTTCGCCAAAGCAACGCAAAATCTCGAGGAATCCGACACCAAAAGACGAAGAGGATTCGAAGGAGGAAAGGAGGATTATCGAAGGCGCGACCGATCTGGAGGCGGACATGAAAGTGTGGGCGAAGGGGAAAAGGTACCTGCAAAGCCTTGACGAAGCTCTTGCTCCTCTCCATGGAGACCTCGTCGAATGTCATAGGGCGGTTCTCCGACCGCGGTGGCTGCATCCTCCTCCTCCTCCTCCTCCTCCTCCCCCTCCACCGCCACCACCACGTGAAAAGGAGGATCAGTTGAGCGTGGCGCCGGGGAAATTGAAGACGAAGCAATACCGGGAGTTTGGTTTTGGTATCGCAACTTTTAACATTTTTAAATGAAGCCTTATTAGTTAATATATTACATTTAGCCCTTAATTTTAATCAAACCACGCCGTTATATTTAAGACTGTAGATGAAATTGATGATCAATAATTATCAAATAAAGTATAATTTTTTTATCTCTATAATTTAGTTATTTTTAAAATGCCTATTGTTAGGACTTTCATAATCCAACTATATGAGTGAATAATTATTATTTTTAAAATGTCAAATAAATGACATCTGTTAACTTTTCATTTATAGTTATCATTATTTTCCCTAAAAACGGTGGAAAAGATTAAAATAAATATGTCTTAAAATATAAAGGGTGAAATAGCGAAATTAACAAAGGAGCAAAGTGAATTTTTCTACATGTTTTATAATCGACCATCTTTGATTTAACAATGTCGAATTCAGGAGTAAAACGGCTAAATTCTGAAAAGATTGGGATTAAAATGAATTGAAAAGATCAACAGAGGGGCCAATATGAAAATTTTCTCTTATCCAACTATCCAAGTGAGGGAAGGAAGGGCAGCCATTCATGCGACAACCGACATCGGCTGTTCGTTTTCTTTGAGATGCGTGCTGTAGCGGGGCAGGGGCACAATCACTCAAAGAGTCAAAATAGTTGAGAAAAGCAGGACGCGGATTAATTAACCTTAAACAACGTCATTAAAGCCATCTAATTACTACACTAATAATTGACGGGCCTAATCAGCCTCGCTCTGTCCTTCGTCGGCTTGCTTGAGGAGCTGGGCCTAGGGCGAATCGTCCGGTTCGATCCGACCGCAACCTACTTTGGAATTATACTGTCATTTTGTTCTATCGGGACGGTCTAGTGGCTAGCACATAAAATATCACTACCATAAAGTCTAAGGTTCAAATCTCGATAAAACCGAGATAAAATGTCTCATTTTCGTGCTAGTTACTATTTCAAATACTAGTAACCTAGCTAGTAGTTGTCCGTGATTTATTTTCTCCGTTTTAGCTGAGATAAATTGACGGAGACATTGAGGATAAACGTATTCACCTTTTACTTATCCTACTGTCATTTCCTTCTATCTTTTATTGCATAATCGAATAATGAAAAAAAATTTGAGAAAGAATTTCTTGGTCTTAACATTGTCGAACTGTTATTATTGTCTAGTATCATCTATAGAATTTTGATATTATAAAAATGATAGTCACGCGCTAAGCTCTTATTAATATGAAGTTTTAGAAAAGGATTAAATCATATTAAATTTATTGTATACTTTCTTCCTCTATCTTACAAATTATTTCTACAATTGAAACCTATGAAAAATGATTTGCAAAGAGAAAAATTTTAAGGAAAAACTCAAAGTATAGATATATAGAATGATGGACTCATAAAAATAAAAATTATGGGCTATAAATTTATATGTTTATTCCTAAGTTTTTCCCTAAAATTTTTTTCCCTCGGCGTATCATTACTCTTAACAATAGCTTTATTGTTGTACTAAAATTTCCCTTCAAAATTTGGTGTTATAATCATTATAATATTTTTTTTATATATATAAGATGTTATAAGTGCAACTATGATCCAGCCTGATAGCCAACAAGAAAATATAAAAGAACTTTAAAATTTCTATTTAACTCGATATGCTGTCTAGTTCAACAGCTACACAGTACTGAACCTCCATGTAAGACTAAAAAGATCAATTGTCTTGTTGAAATAGGGGTCACAGTCTAGCAGGGTGAACTTAATTGGGTTATCCGATTAGATCATTTGAAATAAAAGGTACAATTAGACCATCAATTCGCCCCGTTGGCACAAGTATGTTAGTACATACATGCGCTATACTTTTCTACAGTTCATCTTCTCAATTTTCTCCTCTGCAGGATGCTAACTTGAGCGTTGGAATAACTGAACCGAGTCATCTTGATCATTCATCTAGCATTATATTTCTCTCCTCCTTCCTTCTGACAATCAAGCATTGCTGATCAAAGATCTCCTTCCACTTTCATCTACCTCTTCCTACCTTTTTCTTGAAGTCGAGCAATTTAGTTAACATCAAAGACAACTCACTAGTGACCTACTTTTGGTAGGATCAAGTACATTTCAGATCAAACCAAATCCTTCCAACCGATTGTCATCTCTAACAAAAATAAAGAAATAAAGATAAAAAAAAGGAGGGGCACACTTTCCACTCATTTTTTTTATCAACCTAAAAATATTCCTTGTTTCCTTTTCTTTTTAAGCTAGTTCTTTCTTTATGAAAAAGTTTGCAAAGGGCCACTTTGCTCCTCACTTATCATTAAACAATATTTCCATCATATTTCTTCCTATATAAGTTTGCAACTTTGCTACCACAATGAGGTTGACTTTCACTAGAGATGATTAAAAACTAATTGTCAGTTAAGAGAGATTAATCGCCTAATCCTCATCAATCAAAGTAATCGCCCCACCCAAATGGAAAAGTCATTGGAGCAATTTGTGCTACTTTGCTTCCAACACCATCACAAAGGAAACCCCACCGGCCACCACACCGTAAAAGTGGCATTTGCATTAAGCCCATGCATTAAAGTTTTTCTCTCTTTTTAAAAATAAAATAAAATAAAATCCCAAACTTTTCTTTGTGAAAAAAGTCGAATCGCTTAAAAAAAAGAGCTTAATTATAGTTAAAGTATTAAGTTTTGATGGCTCTTGTTTGGTTTTGATTTACGAAAATGCAATTTTTAATCTAAATTAGGGTGTTTCTCAAGTTTTGTTTGTCCGAAGTGAGTGATCTTTACTTTGTTTGGCCCGAAAGATTAAGGTCGTGAAGTAAGAGCAAACAAAGTTAAACCCTTTCTAGCTCGTTCACCACTTCGCGGGTTCATTAGGATTTGCAATCGCGGAGGGGCCTATGCTTGAAAGTTTTTTCCTTTTTTTTTTTTTTAAAAAAAAAGAAAGTTAAAGTCTCAAACTTTTCTTTGTGAGAAAGTCGAATCACTTAAAAAAATTAGTTTATTAAGTTTCGATAGTAAGTAAACTCAAATCAGTAGCCAAATTGATGGCTCTTAGTTGATTTTGATTTAGGAAGATTCAATTTATCCTAAATTAATCAGGGTTTGACTCAAGTTTTGCTTGCCCGAAAGTGAGAGATGTCTTTATGTTAATCGGCCAAAAGACCAAGGGTCGAGTGACAAAGTTAAACCTCTTCTCGCTTGCTCATACACCACTCCACGGGTTCTTCAATAGGATTCGGAATCGTGGAGGGTCCTACCCCATATACATGCCATGTCGGCCTAATTGGAAGGTGACTCGGATGGTGCTATTAAAGGTGAGCAAATGGCATCTGCAACAGCAGAGTAAAGTGAATGAAAACCCATTGCCCAATTTTGTGCTCAGTGTAGACTCAGAGGGCAAAACCAACAGTGGAACCGAGTCGAATCTCGATCAATATCCATTGAAAGACATCCATTCGAAGGCCCCTCTAAATCTCATTCGGAGATCCGACTTGAGTGTCGCTGTTGCCCGGGGCACGAGCTCGATCAGTGGCGCAACGATAAAGTTAAAGTGGGACCGGTAGAATCTTGGCTACCTAATAAAACAACTTTGGGTGTCGACCGCTGAGTTTTTTGTTGATTGGAAAAAGCAGCACAAAATGGCACTTGCACGATGCGTGTACCGCACAAGCTCCTGCACTCTTCTGATGCAACAACAAGCAATAGGGAAAAGAAAAAACAGAAAAGCCATCACTACCAAAACCCTAAAGTTATTCTACATGATAACCTATACATCTGATATGCCCTATCACCACACTAAACATTACAATTCCATTTCAGTGAGAAAGCCGCCATGTAGTCTCCCAAACACTCACGGAAAGTAAGATGTCCGTGACAAGTACGCGTGGGATGAACCAAATTTTCATATAATTTTATCTTTTTATTAGAAGGAGCTCGTATATACTTACCATCTTTGAATACTCCATTGGTATGAAAAATTCTTAATGTTAGTTGAGTACCTGATTCCCCAATTAATTGACGACATGAGTAAAACTATGACCATTAAAATATTAATTAATATTGTTTCAATTTAAATAAAATTAGTTTAATTAAATCAAAACTAATCAAATATTAATATAATAGTTTTGATTAAAATGACTCTAGTTTTTAAAACGTGGAGGGATCAAATAAATATACCTTTATATAAAAATAAAATAAAAGTTGCCCTTTCAGTTATTTTTTTAATAAAATATTGTTTCAATGATAATAAAAGTAAAAGGCATCCTTTTTAATTTTTATTCGATTTTAATTGTACTTTAAAAAAAGGAGGCTTGAGTTTTTGCCAGTGCTTATATTGATGCGTTTAGGTAAGTGACAATGTTTACTTATTTGTGCTCGCTTTTGATGCTAAACTATGTTCAAAAGCAAGCAAAAGTCATAAGAATCTAACAATTTTTATTCCTTCCCTCCCAAGTAAACACGAGGCCAATATAGGTGCTACTTTTTTTTTCTTCTACTCTGCCTTTTAATTTTATTTCGCTATCTATCTTTGAGTTTATTAATTGTTGTTATTTTATGATTTACGTGGCAAGCTTTGATAGGCGGATGGCAATGTGGAAGAAAAAGAACGAACGGCCAGAGCCGCCGGGGCCCACACCAATAAACGACTCATGTCACTGCCGCGTTCAAAGCCAACCAAGCCACGTCAGACCCACTCCCAATTTTCCAGCTCGGAATTTGGAAAATCCTTATTTATATATATATATATATATGTCGCTAAAAAAATAAAATTAATAAATGGATAAATAAATAACCAAAAATAAAAAAGCAAAGAAAATATATTCCTGCACCTTGAGATGGTTCGCTTCTATAAATAGCGAGGGAGGCGTCCTCCGAAATCGCCTCTTGGTCGCTTCTGGAATTACCATTTCCTTCCTGGTCAAGCTTCTCTTCTTTCTCGAATCCTTGCATGCCAATCCTTGCGAGCGGCGAGCTCCAGATCCGTCGGACAGCAGCGTGTTGTGGGTGCCCGCGATGGAGCAGAAGAAATTTTTGATGTCGGCCATCGGGGTGGGGCTCGGCGTGGGGATCGGGTTGGCGTCGGGCCAGGCGGTAGGGCAATGGGCGGCGGCGCCGAGGTCGTCGTCGCCTAGTGGCCTCACGCCGGAATCCCTCGAGCAGGAGCTGCGCCGGCAGGTGGTGGATTGGGAGGATAGTGGAGTTACCTTTGATGAGTTCCCTTATTACCTTAGGTAACTGACAGCTTCGTCCTCGAAAAAGAAATGGTTTATGCAATTATCAACTCGTCTTTCTATCGAGGTTCGGTTTGCTTTCTAGGCCTGGGTCCACTAGGAAGAGAACGTCCATCAGAATCACGAGGGTTTTCTGATGGAAATCATGTGCTGCTTTCTTTGGATTCTCTTGTTCCCATTATTTGATTTATTTTATTCTATTTTGGTGACAGGGTGTTCGAGGCTTTTAATTTATCGATCCTCTTTAGAACTTGCTTAGCTCGTTTAGCCCAGTGTTTAGCATTCAATATTGTTATTGTTTTCACTTTTCAAATCAATGGAGGATTGTGACCATGATTAATCTGTTATTCTCTTTTCACCTTTTTGGAAACAATGGTGAGTGTTAATTTACTGCATCGACCGCCAATTGATTTCTTTTCCTGGCTATCCTTTTGCAGTTAATTATTATTATTATTATTATTTATTATTATTATTATTATTATTTTTGAAGAATGAAGTTTGGAAAGAAAGAACATAGTAGATTTTTGAAAACATGTTTTCAAGATCTACGAACATAGCAGATTTTTGAAAACGTGTTCTAAGAAGGAAACAGCATTTTAGGGATCGTTTGTGTAACTGAGGTGCAAGTTTGGCATTAAGTTGGTGTATTTGAACTGACAAAGATCACAAGTGTCGTTGATCAGAGTTAGGGCGTCAGCTGCATTTTAGGGTTGAATAAATAGTAGGTGATAGTGGTCCATCTAGTGATGGTAATTTGTTTTTGTACAGATGATTAACTAACCACTCATAGAAAAAGCTCAACCTATTAGGAAAGAAACCAATTTATATATTTATACCATAAATACTCTCCCGTCATTTGCAGGTGGATCGTGGGTATACTTTGCTGAATTGATCCAAACCAACATATGAATTTATGATATAATGTTTTTTTTCACAAACAAGTTTTGAATTGTGGACCTCCTCCTCCTGCTCTGATATCATATTAAAATATTAAAATTGATTGACTAACCACTTATCCAAAAACTCAACTTGGTAGCAAGTGAAATTTACATATTTATATCCTTATAGTTTTCTTCAGCATAAATGTGCAACAGAACTAGAACTTCTTCTCTCGGTAATAATAATTAGAAAAATATAGAACAACATTAGGTCATACATTTGACAATGTTTCCATGTGCCAAGGGCAAACTTTGGCCATATCAGAAGGTCATCTAATTTTACTATCGTGGTAGACATATTTGCCTAAGTTATGGAAATTGTTAGTATGACCTGATTCCTACAAGTAACAGTAGTCTATACTATAAGAGCTATAAAGCTAAAGATTTTATAGTTAGTTGACAGAAGTTTTAGGTATTAAGGTATCTGCAAGACTCTAAGGCACAGTACAAATTGCTCTGAAGACAACATTGTTGTGGCCATTCTGGTCAGCTTTCTAATGAAATATGCTGGTCGGTTAACCAATAGATAATGAGTATGCTAGATCAGTTCATGGGACAAAGCATTGAATCAGATATTAGTTCGAAATACAAGCTATGTGAGTAGATAATCCCCTACATTGATCTTGATATGCCTTTAATTTCTTGCACTGTCGTTTACCTTGTTTGCAGGGTTACAGTTACTTCTAGCCATGACTACTAAACCTTAAAGCAGCTTCTGTCAGAACCAGGAGCATAATGTGGTAGACTTGTAGCAACTAGGAAATAACTCTGCGCTTCCATATATACACCACTAGCAGTTAACCAATGACAGTCTTATAGCGTGGATAGTTTCTTTTTTATCATCTCGAATAAGATGTCCATATTCATTGCACAGTAACCAGATACCTATCACTTTTTTTTTTTCTCTTTCAATTCAGTGAAGGTAGTGATTTCCGAGACTCACACATCACTTCATTTATTAAAACACTCGTTTCTTCAGTTTTCAGAAATCAGAACTATGCTTGGCTTAATTTTCTTGCTACTTCTATCATTGTGCAGGCCAGATATTTTTGACTTGCAAGATATTTTGTTTGCTATCACTTTGTTTCTGATTGTACCTTAGCAGAGATATGTCGGTAAAAACTGCAATAGCTATTAATGCATTAGCAACAACTATTAATGCATTAGTAACAGCTTCTTCATCTTCGTTGTCTTTAGTGCCTAGTTTTGTGACTACTATCAGAAGTGAGCACTTGTCAAAGCTTACTTAAAACTCCTGATAATGTAGCATTTTTCAGATTAATATTCCCAAAATTTTGGTTGTTTAGTATATGTTTTTGTGTTTTCTGTTAATCAAGTATGCTCTGTGTTGTAATACTGGGGTCCAAATACCTTATTTCTTGTGCTGCTGCTGATTTTGATGACAGTGAGCAGACCAAAGTTATACTGACAAGTACAGCCTATGTACATTTGAAACAAACAGACATATTGAAGTACACTAGGAACCTTTCTCCTGCAAGCCGGGCTATTTTGCTTTCAGGCCCTACAGGTAATTTGTAAACCAGAAATATTGTGTTATGTGGCATTTGAAGAATTTGTTTCAATCCTGATATATTGAAATCTGTAACTAATTATAATGACCTTTAATTGAAGAGCTTTATCAGCAGATGCTTGTGAAGGCTCTGGCCC
The DNA here is from genome assembly GCA_037833815.1 of Zingiber zerumbet. Classification (NCBI taxonomy): domain Eukaryota; kingdom Viridiplantae; phylum Streptophyta; class Magnoliopsida; order Zingiberales; family Zingiberaceae; genus Zingiber; species Zingiber zerumbet. Next base: position 15,863 of record JBBMJZ010024499.1, read on the forward strand.
ACTACTACAAGGCTAAGTTTTTGTTGCTGGATGTGACTGATTTCTCCATTAAGGTAATTAATTATAGATATATTTTTCTTTCTAACTATGCTTCTGATTGTGATACCTTTTGTTTGGCCACAGATTCAAAACAAATATGGTGACAGTTCCAGAAATAAAGATGTGGTAAGGTTTCTTATGAAGTTTTATAGTCTAACATATAATAAAGAAACTTTCATCGACTAAAAGATCTATTTTTCCTAGCAGAGTTTTTTCAGGATTCATGTTTTTCTTGTCTGTTGGAATGATGATTTTAATTTTTTTTATGTTCTTCAAATTAGATTCATGTTGACTTGTTTTTATTCTCAGAAGTGAAAAAGAAGTTTTCATAGTTGATAATAAACTCATATTTGCTATGCTTTCTTCAATGAAGCAAACTAATCTGTCAACAAAATGCCATTTATGCTAATGTCAGTTTTTTCCATGTTAATACAAGTCGAAAACTGACAGTAGTTACTCTCCTTTTAAATGTAATTGTTTCTTCTCTGTTACTTTCACATCTAAAGTACTTTTAAATCTTTCATCCTTGCCTATATTTTTTGCAGTTTATTAAGAAGAGATCTATGTCAGTCACAGCATTAGAGAAGATTTCTGGTTTATTTGAATCCTTTTCAACCATTCTCCAGAAGGAGGATCCTGAAGGTACATAAATTAAACTTCTTGACTTCCATAGGTTGTATGAATGTGCATATGCTACATTGCATTTTTTTTCTATGATTGGATTATTTCCATTCCCCGCTCATTAATAAAAACGTTCACTGCGATGCATTACATATGTGTATTGGTTTCTTACCAAACAAGATTCCAATGTACTGGAAAGAACAAGTATGTCTGGGCCTGTTAAATATCTATGCCATTAGATGGAAGTTCCAGTTGTCTTGATGAAATCAGCTGAAAGTAACACTAGCTAAGAGGCCCCTGAAGGTATCTTTTCAATTTTGTCAAAGGAAACTATGGAATTGTGTGATCATTTTGAGTCTAATTTGACTTTTCTCTGTTGTCTAAAAAGCCATGCATGCCATTCCTAATGTGGCTTGTAGAATTGCAAGATTTAATTAAGATGATTGATTCTGTAACAATTATTATCTTACCTGTGAATCACCATACATATTACCTTATTCAAATTCCAGTGTAATTAGTTTATGTTGTTTAAGGTCCTAGTCTGTAATCTTAATTGATTGCTTTAGTTTGCTCTGTATGTTGTTTCATAGGAGAACAAATCACGTAACATTGAAAGCAATTATATTGTTTTAGGTTTCCTTTGATCTTCTACCGGAACAAATTATAGGAAATGGAACAGTATTAAGTGTGTTTATTACAGGACTTGTATATTGTCCTGCAGTTCCCACTGATTCTCAGCATAGGTAAGTAAAAGTATATCTATCAAGATTGATATTGAACGCTACCATCAATAGCCAATCTTTACCTATTCTAGACAATGATTAAGCTAAAGAAAGCTAATGAGGAAAGCCGCAAAGTACAAAGTGCATTTTAGAGTTTAGATGATTCCCAATTGATGGTTATGCTTTACCTTTTGTATGATCTCCATATACTATATATCACATAGATTAATGGTAATCAATAACAAGTTCTTTTATAACAGACGTTCTCTTTTTCACATCCAATTGCAGGATCCTTCTGTAAGCAAAGCAGTTGGGAGTTGACGCCAAGGTAATGACAGGAAAATGAAAGAAAGTCCATACAGGAATGGCATTTATTCTACTTCTCTTTATGTTTTATCTTGTATTTTCAGAAGATCTGATTGTGCTAATAACACACAACATCGTAAGACTGCTTCACTCTCAGCTGATATGGATGTCCATAGATCTGAAGGTGGCTCTACAAATACAGGTACTGACTTGTATTTATGCTTACTAGCTAAGCATTGCTGCTAGGGGATTGAAGTTGGCTATAATACCATGTAAAATAAAATGATTTGGTGAATAATTCTTCATTCGATATATTATGGTTATACTAGAAGAAACCTCTAGGTGGTAGTATGGACAATTATAATTATATATAAATGAATACATAAATGGTATTGTACTAAGTAAATCAGAAAAATATCAAAGGCAAACGGGAAATAATCGCAGATGAACCAACCATAACCTGTGCAAATCAGTGGATAACTAAATAATCTTTTTTCTTTAACACTTGCTTGGTGCACTTGATGATATACAAATCATGGTAAGGTTGTGTTTCTCCAAAAGCATAGTGCAAAAGTATTGAAGATGGATTATTGCCAATGCATTTTTGATGTCTAATTCTTGTTTTTTTTTTTCTTTCTTCAATCTTCAGTGCCCCTGCAACGAACCAGCTGCTGGTCTTTTGATGAGAAAATTCTTATTAAGTCACTTTATAAGGTATTTTCTAATTTCACATATTTACAGTTCATGGTCTCAAGAAAATCTATATCCAGTATACAACATGGTATAAAAGTTAATACTTTTCCTAAAGTAATCAGTCAAACTTGGTTCTTTTGGTAAATTAGTACATTGTTTAACATGCTACCTTTCTCCAGGTTCTCATTACGGTGTCTCAGATTAGTCCAACAATCCTTTACATAAGGGATGTTCAGGATTTTATTAGTAGATCAGAAAAAGTATATTCTTTATTTGATCAGCTGTTGACAAAGCTATCAGGGCCAGTGATAATAATTGGTTCGAGATTGTTAGGAACTCATAAAGGATGTGAAGATGTTGATGCAAGAGTTACCACTCTATTCCCTTACAGTGTAGAGGTTAAGCCTCCAGAAGATGAGACCCATCTTGTTAGTTGGGTCTCCCAGTTAGAGAAAGATACCAAAGCTATTCAGGTTCAGGATAACAAAAATCATATCACAGAGGTTCTCGCGGCAAATGATCTAGAGTGTGATGACTTAGGTTCTATTTGTCTCTCAGATATGAAAGCTCTTAGTACGTACATAGAAGAGATTGTCTTGACAGCAGTTTCTTACCATCTGATGAATACCAAAGAACCTCAATATAGAAATGGGAAGCTTGTTATCTCTTCAAATAGGTTAGTCAATTTCTCATAGAGCTTTCTAGTTCTCTGCTGTTCTTGATCTCTGTGACCTTTATTTCCTTAATGCAACAGTTTATCACATGGCCTGAGTATTTTTCAAGAAAATAGGCACTGTGGCAAAGACACCATAAAGCTAGAAGTAAATGTTGAATCAGGGGTCAGTGACACTTCTATGATCGATTTCAAGTCTATTAAGATATTAATACTCACTTTTATTTATCTATTTATTTCAATTCTTCAGGTAGGGATAAATGGCGATAATGCAAATGCCTCAAAGGGGGAAAACAGCGTCATTTCTTTATTGCCTGAAAACAGTGAGGCTGGGAAATCAGCAACAGTCGTTAAGGATGGCGAGGCTACGGTATCTGTATACTTGATTTTGTCGCTATTTCTTCTATTTTCCTCTTTATACTGTCTGATGTGACAACTACTAAGAAGAATATAGATACAATATAGTCTTACTCTAAAAACTTGATTTAATTTTGTGAATGGATTTCTCTTAACGAGAAATATATAATGTGGATCCAGTGAAAGACTAATGAGCTAGTAATTTTATCTTTTGTTTTAGCTAGGCAGACTATAGGAAGCATAAGTAACAGAAGCCTATTGTCAAACATGAGAATTATATGCATATAATCTGCTTTGTAAATAGCGACATTAAAAAGCAGGTTCTCGATACTATAATTCACATAGTAGTTGACATTATTTATCTTTTAAGAGAATACGTGACTCCCTTCCTAGCTCTATGGGCACTCATTTAGCAGTAGAATTCATAAATAACTTCAATTTCTTGTAGACTTGATATCTTCTTTTGCACCAAGATGAGATGATCTAGCTTCAACTTTCTATATCTTACTTTCACTCATTATGTCCCAAGCCACATCTAATGAGTTTTTTCAGGTTTGAAGTTGAAGTTAAGGCAAGTTAATTGTGCTTGTTCTTAATTATGATTCTGAAGCTAATAGTTGCTCGATTTACCACTAAAAAATATTCAACCTTCCAACGAATAACAATCCTACCTGCTATATGATTCTAAGTCCAGAGCATAATATGTCACTTTTTTTGCAGGAAGTTGCCCCAGACAATGAATTTGAAAAGCGGATCAGGCCAGAGGTCATTCCAGCTAATGAAATTGGAGTTACATTTGATGATATAGGTGCCTTGGATGAAATTAAAGAATCCCTCCAAGAACTGATCATGCTTCCTCTCAAACGACCGGACCTCTTTAATGGCGGTCTCCTGAAACCATGCAGAGGAATACTACTCTTTGGACCACCTGGTACAGGAAAGACAATGCTTGCCAAGGCCATAGCAAATGATGCAGGAGCTAGTTTTATTAATGTGTCTATGTCCACCATCACCTCCAAATGGTTTGGTGAAGATGAGAAGAACGTTAGAGCATTGTTTTCCGTTGCTGCAAAGGTTTCCCCTACTATCATTTTTGTGGATGAGGTTGATGCCATGCTCGGACAAAGAACTAGGGTAGGAGAGCATGAAGCAATGAGGAAGATCAAGAATGAGTTCATGACCCGCTGGGATGGACTTTTAACAAAATCTGGTGAAAGGATCCTTGTTCTTGCAGCAACAAACAGACCGTTTGATCTTGATGAAGCCATCATCAGAAGATTCGAGCGCAGGTATTTCTGTTGTATCTCTGCATGATCATTTGCAAAAGGAAGATTGTTCAGTCCCTTGAAAGATATGAAATCCTCATGTCTGTCATTTCTTGAACAGGATTATGGTTGGACTACCATCCCCCCAAAGCAGGGAACTAATTTTGAAGAAACTTCTGTCAAAAGAAAAGGTAGATGGAATTGACTATAAGGAAGTTGCAATGATGACAGAGGGATACAGTGGTAGTGATCTTAAGGTTAGTTGCCTTTTTTTTCTCTCCGGTGAATAAGGAGGTTACCCTGTGCCATTTGATTGATAAAGTAAGACATCAGAATTATTTGATAATTTTATTTTCAGAATCTATGCGTCACAGCAGCGTATCGTCCTGTTAAGGAGCTGCTTCAGAGGGAAAGATCTAAGGAATTGGTAAGTTTTACATCGTCAGCAGTGTTTAGGAGCTAATTTAACAAACATAATTTTGTCACTTTTCTCCTAATCTATTCCTGATTTTTTGCTTCCGAAAACCTTGTAAACTACAGCCAATGTTTCTTATTTCTTCTCAAGGGAATAATAAACACCTCCTGTTCTTGTTTCAGGAAAAGGAGAAGGATAATACCGGTGAAGGTGACAGTTCATCAGCAAATTCAGCCAAGACCGGAGAAGATGGCGAAACAGCAGTTGTCCTTAGGCCATTAAACATGGACGATCTGAAGCAAGCAAAGAACCAAGTGAGTTTAATCTTTTAAATCGATCTTCCTGGCCGAATGCATGATTCTTATAGGGTATTATAATGCTCATCAACTTTGTTGTTCATCACAAAATAAAATTGTCTGTGTTGATGGTCTGGATTAGTAACCATATTATTTTACAAATGCAGGTTTCTGCTAGTTTTGCCGCGGAGGGTTCTGTGATGAACGAGCTGAATCAATGGAATGATTTGTATGGAGAAGGTGGGTCGAGGAAAAGGCAGCAGTTAACGTATTTCCTCTGAAGTATACAATGTACATACACGTTATCTCACAATCACTGTCGATGAAAGAAAAGGAAAAAACCCAGAGGAGAAGATGCATGCATATGGTATTTGTAAGTAAATTAGCACAGGTGTGTGTTTTGATTTGGATATTGGGACGTAATAATGTTCTATATTCTTTTTGTAATATTATGTTCGTGTTTGTAGTGTCGATCTTTATCCCCTATCCATGGACTCACCTGGACATGCTCCATTCGTTGTTAGAGAGCTACTTTATCGGAAGCTTATGATTTTGCTCATCCAAGTATCATTTATGTTTTTATATTTATTTCTAGATCACAGCTTTTGGTGATGTGTAAAATCTTGAAACATTATCCCTCTGTCTTCTTTGGTGGATATGGAGGAAGGAAAGCCACAATTTGAGGAAATCCCGTTAGAAGAAAAGACTTTCTTCTTTGCTGGATGAAGGCGATAAAGAGGCAGTTGGGATCTCCTGGTTCACATGTTTTTGGATTAGGGGATAGACCACTTCCACGATCCGGCCACAATTAATTACGATCTTTTCTTGAATTTACTATCCCTCTCATGTTATAATTTGGCTTAGAACAGGCGGCCAGAGGCGACCCAAAAGCCGCCTCCTGCTTGGCGCCTAGAAATCTGGACACTTACCCACCACTAGCAGCTTTTGAACAGTCTCCGGGCATCTGCTCTTAATCAAACTATAACCTAGAAGGAACAGTAAATCCAAAAAAAATTACAACCAATTACGACTAAATCATAACCATAATTAGGAATGGTCCATTCCCTAATCTACAAAAATATGGACCAAAAAATCCCTACTCATAAAAAGGTAGGCAGGCTAGTTTCTTCGGCAGTTCCCCAGATTTCTGAGACTGACTTGCTCCGAGTTGCACCGACCCTCTAGATATGCCATGGCACAGCCCCAGAAAATGCAATAAGTTTCCAGAGTATCGCTGGTGCAAACAAACAAGATGTGGTAAGGACCAGAATTTATAGTCTCTGAAAATTGCAAACAAGATGTGGCGAGAATCGGTTGCAGATCCTCAAACGTCACTAAAAGAAGACACTGAAAATTGCAGAGTATCGCTGGTGCAAACAAACAAGATGTGGTAAGGACCAGAATTTATAGCCTCTGAAAATTGCAAACAAGATGTGGCGAGAATCGGTTGCAGATCCTCAAACGTCACTAAAAGAAGACACTAAAAGAAGTAACCATAGCCAAGCACACAGCCACACAAGCAAATTCAAAGCATATAGATAAAAAAAGGAAAAAATAAGCTTTAATCATCTGTTTCAGATTCTCTGCATAATTTACCAACCCATCAATTCTAATTCTAACACAACTCCATGCAAGCATAAATATTACATGTATATTTGCAATACCGCAAACGATTTTAGGAGACCAACCCACATTAACAAACAAAAAAAAACAAGAACCGGTCCCAGCCACGACACGACAAGTTTCAAAAACCAGTAACTCGGTTCAGCACTGAGAGACCGAAAGTAGAACTAAAGCACGATAAAAGATAGCTACTGTTGAACATCAGGACACCGTGCGATACCATCTTTTTTTTGTCTTACTGGGATTTTTTGTCTTTCAATGGCCCTTTTGGTATCTTACTCAGATACTTGGCGTGAACCACTGCATAGTGCTTCTTGAATTCTGCAGCTGCCTTCTCCCCGAATGCATCGACTTGGTCTTCATATTTGTCATACAAGAAAGGCACGGTGTGAATCGTGATGAAAACTGCAAATAAAAACAAAAAGAATAGGTTTCAGCTACCAGAGCAAAGGTATGCATATATAATAGGAGGCAAGTAAGAAATTTGAAGGTTGTACCGATATAAAACAATGTCAGGAAATTCGTGCAGTTTCCAAAGATTGAAACAACCCATAGACCAGCAATAACCTGTATCCAGAACATGGATTGGGGTAAATACAAGAAAATCGATATCCAAATCTTCTTAACAGAACAAAATTAGAAGCATACAGCAAGGAATTTCTTCAGGTCGCGTCCTAATGCAATTTCCCTTAAAACAGCAAGACTCCTGTTGATCTCGTATCTCAGAGATAGGGCAATTTTCACTGTCAGATCTTCAGGAATGCTCACCACAGGAATGTGAGGCCGAGACCTACCATTAAATAAACACAAATAATCAATACGAGGATCCCATGTTCAAAGACAGAGTAAAGAAAATTGAATAGTAATGATCTTACTTGTTAATCAAGTTAGAAGCATTGGACCAGAGGAAAATGATAGCAAGGGTCAATATAAGGGAGTGGCAGACCAGAGTAAGCAAATGATATTCCATAAGCTCAAACAGGATCCAAATTGCTGTTGCCCCACCAAGCACAGCAGCCGAGGCTTTCTTGTCCTTCCATAGAAAAACATCAGCAGCTGAAAACGGCTAATATAAGTCAAATCAACAAAGAAATATTTGGATAAGTGAATCATTGAAAAAGACATCAGATATATCTTCTGCTGAAGGATGACTTTTCATGATTAACTATATTTGAAATGTTTTTGATTGGAAAGATGGTTGAACTGAAGATTGAACTGCCTAAGACCAAAGATGAACCAACTAATTGAATGCTGGCGTCACAGTTAAGCCAGCAGTGTCTAGATTAAAAGGTCTGATCAACAGAACTAGTCACCCTTACAAGCAGACTAGGTTACCAAAACTTCTTCCAGGAATGACTACCCATGAAGTCTGCAATCAGACTAAAATAGAAGTACAGATTAGGGAAGAAGTCAAATCAGAGAACAAATTGAAACATCATGGTGCATGGGATCACATTCCAAGCACCTGGAGACAGATTTTTCTGGAAGTTGAAAATGAATATTATTAGCTCTGCAACTTAGATTCATTGGACCTTTAAGATAAAACATGATCCACCACTGTAGCGTTCATTAGGCATTCAAATTCTCTATACCATTTAACACAGTGGATTTACATGATTACATCTCACACTCATCAAAAAAAAAAAAAAATCATGCAACTAATTGTTTGCAGATTTTGTGACTACTTCACACACAAAAAAGGAAATAGGCACAAAGACCTAACGTACATATCGGACTATGTTTATTTGTCTCCTTAAACAAAGTTATAGCAGAGTATTCAATCCTTAAAATGTTTTGTCTATGGTGGAAGCTGATTGCTTCTCTCAGAAAATCGAATTGGTTCCCACAATAAATCGTTAACAATCCACACAAAACTCGTCTGATGGAATATTCTATGATAAGAAACTAGGTCGTCACTTGAATTAACAAACTAAGTCAGGTTTTTCTAATAAGAACAAAACACAATGCGTTTGTTCTTTCTTTATTTTTTTATAATGAAATAATAGGTGAGAAATCCCACCGAATCCATGCAAAAAGCGATAGATCAGCCAGATCGTTCGCAAAATCCGCAAGACCACATATCAGAATAACCACGACGACACCCGAACCGATATACAAACTGCAGAAATCAAATCAGGAACAAGAAACGAAAAGGCAGAAACCGTAAAGAAAAACGAGATAAAGATCCTACGCTTTCCGCCGCCCAGGATCTGGTGCACGGGCTTCTCCCGGCCGAAGAGTCTGTAGATCTTGGCCTTGGCGGCCTCCACCGCCTCCGATGCCTTCGACTTCTCGTCGTCGGAGTCGGACGAGGACGAAGAGCCGCCGCCGCGATCCTTCTCCTCTATCTGCTCGATCAGCGTCTCCTCATGCTCCGCCATCGCCGGATCGCCTCCCAAAACCTCCTCCTGTCTTCTCTCCGATCTTCAGATTCGCTTCGCTACAACTTCAAGACGAGTAAGGGGACGCCTCCGTGGGACGTGGCCTTGTACTCCTGCCACGATGCGGCTCCGAGATGGAATCAGGACCGTCGAATCCAGCAAGGGACGAGAAGGTTCTAAGGCGCTCCTCCGTTAACTAACGTCGCCGTTACTTTTGCTGGCACGGCGGGACGCCACCCACGTCGAATAGCGACACGTAGGATGGTGGAATATTCCAGATGGCATGTCGGCGAGGGAGGCTCACTTGAGATAAGATTCCTTTCACACGATCCGCATAGCTTATCGTCTGCGTTTAATTGCACGCAGTCCTACGGTATTAGGACACAAACCAAACTGCTCTCGATCCTCCGCCGGGCGGCGATCGCGTTGTTACTGGTCGCTGCCGGCCACCTCGCTGTCGCCGTGCACACTGTGCCTATGATACAGTTGATTATTACATAACTCATAATTTCTCTAAAGTTACTCTTAAACCTGTTAAATGGAGACTTGAATATATATATAATCGGTTTTGATAATTGTGCGCGATGCGCACAGTACGTGACTGTACGCGTCGCGCAGAATATAAGAGTTTTTTATTTATTTTTATTTTTTTAATTTTTAAATTAAAAAATTTTTTTACGATTTTATTTATAGGGTTCAGATTTTGGGTTATAGTGTTAAAGCTATTTTTTTTTAGATTTTATCTATAGGGTTTAGGCTTTCCAATTAGGTTATAGTATTTGGTTTAAAAAAAAAATAAAATAAAATTAATTTAAGTATTTATTGAGTATTATAATGTGTTTAGAGTATATATCTATATATTAAATTTTAAATAAGAAAATATTAAATTTTTTTTAATTCAAAAAATAAAAAATAAAAAATAAAAAATAAAAAACGCTGATATTGTGCGCGACGCGCAC
>JBBMJZ010024500.1:0-10525 GCA_037833815.1 Zingiber zerumbet
AAATTTAATATATTTGTCTATATATTTCATAAATAGAGTGTAAAATCTATAAATTTAATATCAAAATTATTATTTTTTATTTTAAAGTTGATTCATAAACTTAACGAACATATTCACAAGCTAACGAGTCAAAATATTATAAAGCCTGAGCTTGATTTGTTTATCTTAACGAGCCTCATTAAACAAGTTCAAACGAGCTTTTATCAAATTGAATTTTGAATAACTCATAAACTGTTTGGTTCATTTATATCCCTAAAGATGATAAACGTGTACGTGTCTTCTCCTGCCTAAACACATACCTTTCTATCAGCAGACTGCGCGGTGTTTGCGTCAAAGCCATCTTGTGAGAAATTTACCATACTGTTACTTTTAAAACTCTCCAGAGGCATTATTTGTAAATCTTTTCGAATTTCACTTGAGATCAATCGATGTCTTAAGCTAAGATTCTAATCCAAGAGTTGTCCAAACTCTATACGGTCAGCCTGTGCAGGCTCTAATATATTCTTAATATTGGGACAAACTCCTTATAACCTTATTGAGTTTATAATGTTCTCATCCACTTAAATCCAATAACTTACTTCACAATTTCATCAAATTTATTGAGCAAAAATTCTTCAAATTACTTAATTCCCTAATGGCATTAGATTATTTATTATTATTATTATTATTATTATTATTAATAAATATATTGAAAGAGAGTAAATCATAAGAGTTATTTAGTCAAATTGTTTATTATTATTATTAAATATATTAAAAAAAGTAAATTATAAGAGTTATTTAGTCAGATTATTTATTATTATTATTATTATTATTAAATATATTGAAAGAGAGTAAATCATAAGAGTTATTTAGTCCGATTATTTATTATTATTATTATTATTAAATATATTGAAAGAGTTATTATTATTATTATTAAATATATTAAAAGAGAGTAAATCATAAAAAATTATTTAGTCAGATTGTTTATTATTATTATTATTATTATTATTATTAATAAATATATTGAAAGGGAGTAAATCATAAAAATTATTTAGTCCGTTGAGCAACCTTCTAGATAAGGGGACATATCTCATGATTTAAATTTGAGATTGATTTTTTATTTAAATATTAACTCGGCTATGGTAATGGAGATATTATTACGGTAAATCTATATGTTCAAAATTTGACTGACCAGAATTGATTTTTAATACATATAATTAATATGCATAGATGATATTACTAAAATACCCTTGATAATAATTTATAAAGTACATTTTAGCTTACCAGATTCTAGCCATTTAGCAATGTCTATATTGTTATTATTATTAATAATAAAATAAAATAAAAGATGGAATCATATACTTTTTTTAAAGGAAATAAATCATGGGAAATAATTATCCCAGTTGATTATTGATCTCCCACGAAAATTAAAATTCTAAAAAGGGAAAGCGACTTTTTTTTACCTAAAATAAACTAAAAAATATCCGTTTATTTTATTTTCCAATTTCAAACAATTCGATTCCCCAAAAGATAACACAATTAAAAACCTGCCATTTGCAAAAATATTAATCTCTCACCAACTTCTCGACCCACTTTTCCTACCGATACTATGAGTGGCCAGTCCGTGGCACCCGGCACTGTCCCGATCGTGAACGTGCCCTAAAATTTACGCGCACCTCCTGTTTCACCGCTGTTCGACTGGATACCAGCTGGGACGCGGGTGGTCTCCGCAGTGGATTGGTAATACTAAAAGTCCCGGGATTTTGTTTAGGGCCGTTTTATTTATTTGGAAATTGTTTGTATAAAGCGGGCAGGAATGCAGAAGAATCCTCAGAATATTATTATTTGATGACTCACTATTTTCTCGCCCTCCCACGCGCTGCTTGCCCTCTCTCTCTCGTTTTCTAATTTAATTTTACAACTCGGGTGGTCTCTCCTCTAGTTCCGCCCCCTTCTTGGCCTCCTCTCTCTCCTGGTATAGCTCCATTTGTCGCGGGCTAGTGGTCTGAGCGATCGCCGAGGTTTGGTGCGGCTCCGTCGCGATCGGCAAGCATCGAGCTGAGCTCCTGTCCCTGCCGCAATTCGTGGGCTTTGGGTGAATTTATCGGGGATCTTCGGATTTCTCATGGGTTGTTTTCCGTGTTTTGAGTCGCCGAAGGAGGAGGTTGTGAAAAAGAATCCTAGGAAAGGTGGCGCGGAGTACAAGGAGTCTTCTGCTGCCCCTTCGTCGCATCTTCGCATTTCTGGTAAAAAAAGATCGTTTTTTTAAAACTAGGAATACTATCTTTTGTCAGAGGTCTAGATCTAATGCGTTTTTTTTCTTCTTTTTTTCTTTTTTGTTTTGGCGAAATGTTCGTTTATTTAGTTTTGACTGTTTTGTTTTTCGATCCGTGGAAATTCTGGATATTGCTGGCAAGGTTCATTAGGAGAACTGTTGAATGTCGTAAGGACCCTATGTAGGAACAAGATAGGCAAACGTGGATATTTTAGAATCTATTCTTGTTGGTGCTAAATAAATATACACAATTTGTAGATAAGGTTAGTGTCTGTGATCCCCGACAGTTTTTGCTCAAATGTATACCACTCCCGAAGTAAATGGGCATCTTTGTTCTATCGGAGGAATAAGTACAGTCAATGTAGAAAATGATTTAACTGATCTGAATGTCACTGATGACATAGCTTTGCATAGAGCTCAATGGAGGAATACAATTAATGTAGTTTACCTCAAATAGTTGGCACAAACAATCCTTTATGATGCTGATAATGATGTTACTAATAGTGTCTACTCAATAGTTAGCTTTGAGCCAATGAGACCCAGGAGCTATGTTCCAGCATGAAATTTATCATGCCTGCATACTTCTAGAGTCTACTCAATAGTTGTATTTGAACTATGGTACTTTACACTTGAAATTTAACATTTCTTTTCATGTTGGTCTGTTGGAATCATGCTAAGTGTATTAATTTTTCATGTTCATCATGTAATATTCCTATTGAACTAGACAAATCAAAACCAAGGACAGATTCAGACTTGAATCCAGACTTGACAAAGGAAGCATCAATTTCCCAAGAAGGCAGTGCTGAGCATGTTGAAGTAAAGTTATTTACTTTTCGTGAGATTGCTGCTGCTGCTAAGAACTTCAGGCAAGATTGCCTCTTGGGTGAAGGGGGTTTTGGTCGTGTATATAAAGGAAGGTTGGAAACTGGACAGGTTAGTGTCCTTTTGATATATAATCTACTTAGTACTCGTGTGCTTTGTTTACCCATCAACTAATTTCTTGATCACTTGCAAAGCATCTCTGAGTACATTATGGCTGTTGCAGATGAGCCATGTATTTTTTTTTTCTTTATGTTGAGCACACAGCTTACAGCTGGCGCAAAACTTTTCAGGTTGTTGCTGTCAAACAACTCGACAGAAATGGTTTACAAGGGAACAGAGAGTTTCTCGTTGAAGTCCTTATGCTTAGTCTTGTACATCATGATAATCTTGTCAATCTGATTGGTTATTGTGCTGATGGGGATCAACGATTACTCGTCTATGAGTTTATGCCATTGGGATCATTGGAAGATCATTTGCATGGTTAGAAGTCTTATATCTTTTCTTTTGTGTGTGTTTTTCGTATTTCCATTCTGCTATTATTCCAGTTCTAGATTTAGTTTTAGAAGTTGATAATCAAGGTTTAGTTCACAAAGTGTGATTTGTAAAGTACTTGGTATACCATCATCTACCAGGATTTTTAAGAATATAAGTGGCATTCCCTTAATGAATACCGAAAACTTAAGGTGCTAGGGTTTATTGAAGACCACTAGTTTAATTTATAGTTCAATATATTTACATTAAATTCAATATCTTGTTTAGGATTGCTAGACTTGGACTTGAAAAATAAAATTGTGACTTCCATGAATTCCTTTAAGTAAATTGTCATTTGTTTTTCTACATATATTTGTTTCTATTTTTCTTTCCTCCGGCAGTCGCATATTTCTATTTTCTATTAGACCTATTGTAATTTATAGCTTGTGCATCATGTTTTTATAGGATTTCTTATTTTTAACTGGTGAATTTGAACCTCTAGACCCCTATTATGCCTTTTGTTTTCCTATTTCTTCTTATAGACCAATTTTTGTTCGCTTTGAACCTCATCCTTAAATAAATTGGCTTTTGCCTCATTTTACATCATTGAAGACAACTACAAAGGGATAGCAAAGCTATTTACAAAGATAATGATAAGCTTATCCAAAACATTTTAGTGTTCTTCATTCACTAGTTCAAGTTGGAGAATGTAGTTGTTAATAGCTATTGTCTTTCAATTAATCTCATTATCTTAAGTGGAAGGAGATGAACTATAGTTTTGCGTGGTTGAGAACGTTAGATGGTCCTCTATTCATAAATCTATTATTTCTCAAAAGGTTTGCTTTTCATGAACTAGAATTATGTAAACCTCTACCTTGTTCTTTGAAGTCCAATGAAAGCTGCATTAAACATGCTAGCTTTCATGATTTATAAAACCGTTCCTACCCTTCCACCTAGTGCAAGATGTGAGTACAAGCGACAGACAATGATTCTGCTGAGGGATATATGTCCCAATTTATGATCTATCCAGATAGAAAAGGTAACTAAAAGTAAACATAATAATTTCTTGAATAATTAGAAATTTTAAATTGAGACTTCTTTAAAGGCTTTTTCAATATTCCAATTTGTTCTTATTAATACTCTGCCAAAACAGATGTGCTTAAAATAGTAAATGTAGAAACAAAGTAAAATTAGATTTTGGATTCTTAACCAGTTTATACTTCATATTGAATTGTTTATATTGTTGGATATGTCCTCGCCTAGAAGAACTCAATTCTGTCAAGAAGATTGGACATCAAAAGCATGTCTTTCCACAATTGGCATCAATATAAATACAACTGAGGCAAATCCTTGTGTAAGACGATGCTGGTACTTGTTGGATATTAGAGAGAACTTACCAGGTTCCAATTAGTGAAGCTTATCTTTGGTAAATGACCTTTATATTTTAGAGACCCTTCCAATGGGCAATCACAAACTGGAAATTTAATCTATGTATCAAGTGTACCTTCAATCATGGTTTTAAATGTTGTGCCGTGGTGTCCCTCCGTGGGGTTGTGGAGGGCACTATGACTCCGTGGCGTCGCTCCGCAAGAGTCGCTGAGGGCGCTGCGACGAAAGCTGTGTTTCTACGGCAGGATGTGTGAGCACGAAGGAGAGGGTGACCGGAGCAATGGGGAGAAGGGAAGAAGTTGTGCTAGGGCGGACGCATGAGGAACGGAGTAGTGGTGGAACTCAAGTTTTAAAAAATTTAGGTTTAATTGATCAATCAACTCCTAACTCAATTAATCAACTCTTAACGGAAATAGTTCACTCCCTAAAATTCTATTATACCATTAAAATATATAAAATTTATTTAAAATTCTAATAAAATTTTATATATTATTAAAATTTATTTTGTTGGTATTGTTAATTTTTATTTTTAAATATATATTTTTTATAAGTAAATAATTATTATTAATAGTTATAAAATCTTAAAAATTATTTTAAAATTTTTAAATAATTTAAAAAATTAATAAATATTTATAAAATAATTTAAAATTTTAAAATCAAATATAAATTTAAAATAATCCATTTTTTAAAAATTTAATTCTTAAACATTTCAAAAAAATTAAAATTTACAAATACATTCAAAAAATAATTCAAAATTTTCAAATTATTTTATAATTATTTTTAGCCTTTCAAATGATTTTATATAATTTTAAATTTAACTTTGAATTTTGAAAATTACTTATTTTAAAAAATTTATAAATTTAATAGACATTATCTTATGAGAAAATATTAAAATATAAATTCAACATCGTAAAATATAATACATATTTAATAATCAAATATTAATAAAATTAATATACATTTATATTTAAAATGAAAAAAATGCCGAAATTGATCGGCACAATACAATATCGAAATCGTATCATTCTGGTCTGAGACCAAAATCTTGGGACAGGTCGAGATTTAAAACCTTGCCTTCAATATCTGAAAATTAAATGCTGAGAATTAGAGTAGGAGTGACTTGTGGGAAAACTGAAGCAAAGATTAGCATGATAACAAATTATGACAGCAATTGTCTAATGTTTAAGTTGACCAGTCAAGTGCCTGAACATTAGTTTTTAAATTTTCCCTCGGATGAAATGGGATAGTTGAGGGGGCATGAAGTTTCTTGGAAGATTGTTTAGCATATTGCTGAAGACTCATGCAGGAAAACAATTTCCTTTATTGGGGTTTTTTTAGTGGGGTTTTTTTTAGTGCTAATCAAACTAATTAAACTTATATTAATAATTTCAATCAACTCCTAACTATAGTAGTGATAATCTAAATAGGCTTAATTAAACCCTAATAAAATTTCTCATTAATTTATTATTTATTATTAATATTTTTTAAATATTTATGTTTATTGTAGTTCATATATTTTATATTTAAAAAAAAAATTAAAACTATATCGGTACGGCACGATACGATACGATACCGAAATCGTATCATTCCAGTCATAGACCGAAACTCCGATACAGCTTGAAATTTTAACCATGATTTGGGATACCTATTTCTACAAAGACTTAGATTAATAAATTTTCAAATGTGCATATGTTTATTATATTTCACTGATCTGCAAATTTGAGTTGCTAATCAACTTAGTTTGATTCTGTGGTTATTATGTGCAGTACTTTTTGACAATATCTCCTTTTTTTTCTTTCTGAAATATTTCTACAGGTTAGGGGACCCCTTTCTATATATTCTAGCACACTTGTTTTCACATACACATCACAGATACTGAGAACGTTAGTGAAAGAAAAGGTGTTGAAATTGATTCAAACATTGCCAATTTGATGATACGTAATGATTAGCAAATCATTATGTTAGTTGCCTAGAAATTCATCAGGAACGTGAATTCACTTACAAAATGAATTTATGGTCAGCTCAAAAGGGACTTGAGTTTCTACTAATAGGATCTTTGTTGTCTGAACTTCTCTTTGTATCTTGGATAGTTATCAATTGGTGTTAGTTCCCTGTAAGGGAATTAATTAATTATATGTTTGGAACTCTGATTATTGCCTCTGTTTTTGTAGAATAGGGGCATAGAAAACTCTAGTTTCTTGTGATGTCTGGATCAGTGTACAATTAAATGATATCTAACATATTAGCTTGATTATGTTGAATGCCCCTTTTTCATTTTTTTTTTCTCACAGATCTCCCAGCTGATAAGGAACCACTTGATTGGAATACCCGGATGAAGATAGCAGCTGGTGCAGCTAAAGGTTTGGAGTACTTGCACGATAAGGCAAGCCCTCCTGTTATTTATCGTGACTTCAAATCTTCGAACATCCTTCTTGGTGAAGGATATCATCCTAAGCTGTCAGATTTTGGGCTTGCAAAACTTGGTCCTGTTGGTGATAAAACACATGTCTCAACAAGGGTGATGGGAACATATGGTTACTGTGCTCCTGAGTATGCTATGACAGGGCAGCTAACTGTGAAATCTGATGTTTATAGTTTTGGTGTTGTCTTTCTGGAACTAATTACTGGACGGAAAGCAATCGATAACACTCGACCTTCTGGAGATCAAAATCTTGTCGCATGGGTATGTTCTCTTTCTGCAACTACACTTCAAAACTGTATTTGGTCATTTAGTATGATCATTTTTTATGTGATCCAGTAGGATGATGTCCCTGTTTTCAGGGGAAAAAAAAAAGATAACATAATGTAGGTATTCTGAATCTTCACTTTAGAGACTATGATTCCTGAATTTATCATGAGATTCTGTTTCAGAATTTACTGTAATTCATATACTCGTTAATATCTTTTTCAGGCTCGTCCATTATTTAAAGATCGTCGAAAGTTCCCTAAAATGGCTGACCCATTACTACAAGGCCGTTATCCAACAAGAGGCCTATATCAGGCACTGGCTGTTGCTGCCATGTGTTTGCAGGAACAGGCAGCTACTCGACCTCTCATAGGGGATGTCGTGACGGCAATTTCTTATTTAGCTTCTCAAAGCTACGATCCATATACAGCTAATACTCAGCCTTCAACCCCAAGGTCTAGAGCTGGGTCTGGCAGCCTCAATTCTCCACATCGAAATTCTCCAGATCTTAGGCAAAAAGATCCACTCAAGGGAGCAAATAGAAGTGCAAAAGTGGCAAGGGATGGTTCTGGCAGTGGCTCTGGACGCAATTGGGGTTTGGAGGAATTGGAAGCCCAGGAATCTCGGATGGATAGCCCAGTTCATGTTGGTAGAGCAAGAGAATCCCTGAAGAATTTCGACCGTGATCACAGGGAGCGAGTTGTTGCAGAAGCCAAAGAATGGACTGAAAAATGGAGAGAGGGGCAAAGGAAACATCAACCGGGTAGCTTAGACAGCAAACATGAATAGAGATCCTCAGCTCCATTCATTTGTATGCTTTACTTCCAAGGAAAGATATATAGGGTCTAGAGTTTTGCTGGTCAGTTCTCCAGTGTCGTCACATGTTTCATCATTTTGCTAAATTTTCTGTGAATAAAAGATGTCCGCTGTGGTCATCCTTGCTTTCTTTCTTGTTACATGTCTTCCGGTAGCTTTCCTTGAAAGCTGTGATGTGTCTTGTTGAAGCTTGTCCTTAGATAGCTTACGATGGCACATGAAAAGATTCAGAGGAAGCATCAGAAAATATTAAAATGTAGATGTTCCGGCTCCGAGACCGTCGAAAAACGAGCCAACGATGAGCTAGAGAGGATGTTGACTGGAGTTGTGATGAACGCCAAGGAGAAAGTCCGCCAAGAAGAAGCTAATCCGAGAAAGGAGGGGGAGGGGATAAGAATGGCGGCTGTGGTTGTCTCGGCAATGTCATTTCCATGCTTAAGTAAGTTTTGATGGAGAATATGAAAAATAATAGAGAAGATGAACATTAGTATGAATAAATAAAGATGACAGTGTACCTCTATCCGTAGGTATTACTATCAAATATCTTTTTCTTTTATATATTAATCATGTATTAATTATCGATGGGACTTGTATTATACTACAGTAAAGGAAATGTTCCATTGTATTTGTAGATTAAGATACGATGATGCCCCTATGTGCTCCGATAATTAGATTAAGATACGATGATGCCCCTATGTGCTCTGATAATTCACGTGTCATGTTAGCGGAGGCATTGTATGGAATTAGCGGAGGCATTGTACTCCATAATGAAATCTATAAGGCCTTTGGGGCCACAAGATAATTGAGCCAAGTCGGATGTCGAGGGCTTGCTAAGTGGACGAACATCGGATCATCAAGGCTAAGTAGAGATGAGCAGAGTGGGCTCAATCAGTACGAGTGATATGCCCCTGATTGATTTGGTTGATCAGGGAATAATGAGACGTATTTAGTCGGTAGGACGTATTGGGGAGAAGTGTAAAGCATTGGGTCAAGGTTCAAGTAGTTACTTGAGTGGATATGCACTCTTTAGAGTCGATCGGGGAGAAGTATAGAGCATCCGGTCGGAGTTCAATAAATTACCGAGTGGATATGCTTCCGTTAGACGCAACCGGGGAGAAGTATAAAGCATCCGATCGGTGGATCCGACCAGGGGCCTGGGAGGCGGTGCTCCCCTAATCAGAGTTCAAGAGGGCACTTAAGTAGATCTATTCCCTGTTTACTTATCTTAGGCCTCTACAATATTTGACCTTTGGAACACTCGGTGGCTTCCCATATTCAATTTTTCACCTAGGATTCATAATTTTCATGTGAAAGTTTCTACGTATCTCTGTGCTGGTTTTTTTTTTTTTTTCCCTTTTCATCAGGACCTCTTTATCATTTCTCAACTCGTGTTGTCTGCCAGTTTTCTATTACTCAATTTTTTAGTTAAAATAGGTAATGCCCATCGTAGCGACTAGGCTCGGCTGATCCACAAGCCAAGTTTGAACTAATTTATTAAAAATTCACATTTTATTCACGTTATTAAAGATTCAGTTTCTATTTACGTTAATTTAAAATAATTTAAAGATAAATTTTCTTATGATCCTTCATTTCTCAATAAAACTTATATTTTCTCTAAAAATTCGTACGTTCTTCAAATTGATCTTGTTTTTTCAATGAAATAACTTGCAAATTCATAAATCACAAAATTATCCATGATTCAATCTTTTTTAATATTATTTTAAAAAACAAAAACAGAGGAATTCGACCAAAATGGATGTAAAAGGGTAAATTTTATTAGCATTTATTTCGCCGATATATACCATCCGCTGCCTTGTCCTCCCTCTCCTCCTCCTTGGCGTCGCCGGCGGCGATAGCGGCGGCCGCGGCAACCTTTCCACTCTCCTCCACATCGGCATTAGCGTCGGCGCCCTCGCCAGGCGATAAGTACTCCCCGGCCTCGGGGCTCTCCATCTCCCGACTCGACGAGAAATACTCCTCCTCCGACGAGCCACTCGACGCCGGCTTCGCCTCCCCTGCGACGGCGGCCTCGCTTAGCCTCGACGCGTCGGGGTCAGCCCTCAAAGCGAAAGCTTTCCTCCCCCTGG
>JBBMJZ010024508.1:0-10525 GCA_037833815.1 Zingiber zerumbet
GATCTCGACCTGTGTCATGTATCCTGGCCTTCCAACGCAGGCCTGTAGATCGAGCTGTCTCATAACAGCTCTGCCGATCCCGACCTGTATCCTGTATCCTGGATCGAGTTGTCCCATAACAGCTCTGCTGATCCCGACCTGTGTCCTGTATCCTGGCCTTCCAACGTAGGCCTGTAGATCAAGCTGTCTCGTAACAGCTCTGCTGCTCCCGACCTGTGTCCTGTATCCTGACCTTTCGTCGCAGGCCTATAGATCAAGCTGTCTCATAACAGCTCTGCTGATCCCAACCTGTATCCTGTATCATAACCTTTCGTCGCAGGCCTATAGATCAAGCTGTCTCATAACAACTCTGCTGATCCCGACCTGTGTCCTGTATCCTGGCCTTCCAACGCAGGTCTGTAGATCGAGCTGTCTCATAACATCTCTACCGATCCCGACCTGTATATTTCCTGTAACCGACCTGCAAAGTTCCGCCTACAGTCCACTAAGCCTCTGACCTCCATGTTAGCTTGACCCTTGACCGCCATGTCAGTCTGACTTTTGACTGCCACGCCAGCTTGACTTTGACTACCACGTCGGCTTGACTATTGGCTATAACATCACTCTTCCGGGATCCCACATTCATGCACCGCATCAATATACATAAAAAAGATTGTCATTTAAAATTTTTTATTTTATCGTCAACAAAACTCAAGGTGAAGTGCCCAACTCAAATTGAACTTGAACCCAATTTAATTTTAGACCTAAGCCACAATACAGGTCGGGCTATAATTACCAGCGGTGTGGCAGCCTCTGGAACTGGACAAAGTGGCCCTATCGGCGGGCAGTGATCAGCACGGCGAGGGATCAGCGGAGCTTCGCCCAGAGGAGCTGCAGCAGGCTCCGCGCCTCCAGGAGTCGCACCCAGACGAGGCGGCTCACCCGAGCAGGCCCCCCGCCCACTCCCCAGCCGGCCGCTTCCGCGAGAAGTGGTAGCTCCTGATAAACAGCAGCCGCCGTTCCAGGTACTCCGCCGTCCCGAACATCACCACCGGCTTCGCCCGGCTTGCCGTCTCCATCCGATTCCCTCCTCCTCCGATTCAAGCACGCTCGCCGCATCGGGGTGGTCGGATTGAGGAAGAAGCGGGCAAGAATTCGAATCAAGCGAGAGGCAACGAACGGATCTCGCGCGATCTTTCGATTTACTACTTCCTTGTGGAAATCGTACGGTGAGCATTCTCTTACCCAGCTCACCCGATGGCTAGTTACTCTCTCTGCACCGTCAGATCTCTTTGGTACGGCCGTTGGATCGGAAATAGTCTGATTTGAGCGGATAGCAAGTTCGAACAGACGAATTTGAAAGTGGAATTTCACTTAGCACCCCGCCAAGTTTCAATAATTTTCATTGTAGCCACTGTAATTTGTAAGCCGGAATATCATTTATGGCCCATTAGTTCGATCTAATTTGTCCGGTCCAATTTGCATCGGTTTGTTGAGCCGACATGTCGGTTTCCTTCGCTGCTAAGCGAAGGAATCGCATTCCGTCCTTTCTATGCTTCTTCGCCTTCTTTTTTCTGACCTAATCTCGGCTTGGCGCGGGGAGGAGAGTCGAGGAGCAAGGGATGAGCATCCTCTCCAACAAGGTCGAGCGGGAGGAGCTCGCGCCCGGGGATCACATCTACTCATGGCGGTCGGCTTACATCTATGCCCATCATGGTCTTTCCTTTCCTTCTTTGTATTCTCTCTCTTTTATTGTGACGTCGATTTTGTATGAATCGGAACCGTCCCTGGTTTTAGGGCTTCTCCACTCGTCGTTTTCCCATGTTGATTCCATTTTTTTTAGCATTCCCCCCAATTTTAGGTTGGTTGGAGTGATAATCACTGCCGAAAGATAATCTTACTTAGTTTCAGTGTTTCTCAATTGATTTAGATGATAAAGGTTCAAACTTGACGGAGAGTTTTGTAAAACCATTATTCTATTCGAGCGCGTTAAGCCGTGAACGTCTGCAAAATTAGCGTTCATCGATGTGATTTCTGAATGGTGCTTCAACCGTATGTCTCCTTCGAGTCTTTTGCTACCGTTAGCTTGTTATGATTGTTTAACATGGAATCTATAGAGAAATTTTCTGCAAATTATGATGTTATGATCATTTAAATAGAATCTGTTGAGTAAGTTCGTCCAAAAAATTCTTCCTTTGATCACTTTAAGCATGTAGCAGTACATGATGATTTGTTTACTTTAAGTATGGACTCCGAGAGTGAGTATTGAATTTAGAGATTGTATACAGCCAACTTCTTTCCAGGAATAAAGGTCTAAAGTACATTAGCAAAATTCAATTACTAGAATCGACAAGTTCCGTCCTTTGTTTCTGCTTACGATACTATACACTTTACTAGTTCAGAAAAGCTTTGTGCAGGTCATCTTTCTTTCTCTCTTTGTTGCTGAATTGTACAATGTGGTCAACTCATCGACAATTACTGAAGCATTAATCTTTTCTACTATTCAAAGTTTCATCATCATGTACTGTTATCTTATTTATTTGCCCTGCTTCGTAGGGATATATGTGGGAGATGGCATGGTCATTCATTTCACAAGAGCAGCTGGCCAAGAGATTGGAACAGGAACCGTACTTGACCAATTCCTTTTCAGCTCTTCGCCGGCAAATTCAGGAACTCCTTGCGAAAAGTGCGGTGATCAAAGCAATCTCCATGGAGTGATCACTTCTTGTTTGGATTGCTTTCTTTCAGGAGGCAACCTCTACCTGTTCAGCTATTCAGTCACTCCAACTTTCTTCCTAGCAAAAGCGCGCGGAGGAACCTGCACGCTCGCCCCCTCCGATCCCCCCAACCTCGTCCTCCACCGAGCCAAATACCTTCTCGACAACAATGGGTTCGGCATGTATTGCTTGTTCAAGAATAACTGCGAGGACTTTGCCATATACTGCAAGACAGGTCTGCTCGTGGAGACAACTTTCAGCGTTGGCCGGAGCGGACAAATCTCATCCGTGTTAGCTGCGATCACTTCTATAATGTCATCCCCGCTTCGGTTCCTGACGACGAGCGCCAGTGGGCTCATGGTGTTTGCCAGCGGCATGTACTGTGTTAGTCGATATGTGTCCGACATCGGAATCAGAAGGGATGCAAATAAGATTCCTGTCGAAACCCTTGTTGCCCAGTTGTGCCAAGGCGTGCCCCAAACCATGGCCACCTAATCACTGCATCAATGATCAATCTAAACCAAAATGGCATCAATGTGTGAGACATTTATTTCTTAATAATCGTAATGGACTATTTATTTCCTCAATCATAATAATTCCTGTAAATTATTTGATATATTTTTCATTATTATAAACATCAAAGATCTCAACATGCATAAACAATGAATTTGTTGGCGAGCCATGTCCGAATAATCCAAAGAACTAATGTGGTCGTACAGTGACGGATCCCACTTGGACCGCATATTTGACCGGCTGAAGGCCCCCTTTTCTGTATATTTTAAGATTTGAGGAAATAATTTCGGATGAAATTTTATTTGGAAACATACAAAGAATATCAATGAGAGTGTGGGCGATTCGAGCTTCCCTCCAAAACCCCATCAAATATATAAATCCAAAGAATGTTTTTTATCACTAAAAGATTAAAAAAGAAAATGTATAATTATGCGTGTTAGCTTTTAGTCTTTCCCGCGGAACGTTTACGGGAGTGGAAGAGGAAGAAGGTCTCCAGCTTCCATCAAAGGAAACAAGAACCACCCACCACCCAAGCGACGGATCCAGCGACACGGCGGCCGTGGGAAAACTTACGAAGCAGAGCAGTCACGTGGCGGACAACTCATCGCCCTCCACCTTTTCGTCTTCTTCCTTCTTTCTGTTTACTTTAAACTTTTGCATTGAATTGTTTGATCGACCACCACCGCCATGGCCGCTCTTCAATTCCTTGCTCTGTCAACCGTAAAGGAACGCCAGCCTCTCATCCACCTGCTCTTCCCCTTTCGTACAGGCACTAACTCCCAGCACCTGATTGCACGCCTGACCCCCATCATTAAATAACCAACCGACGCCATCGTCTTCATCCGCCTCCTCCCCCGCGCTTAAACTCTGGGTATTGATATATACGCATCATCACGCGCTGCTTTCGTACTGGCTCTAATTGGAGAAGACAGCTGATTGAGCAGTTGCATGTTTTATCCTGGCAAATTTGAGCACCTTCACCTAAATGTACCTGGAGGTGAATTTCTAATTTTTAACGTTGGATCCACACAGTGAGTTCCAATCACCTTGCCAGCGAAGTAGCAGTGGTGAGCTTTTATTTACTCTTTTGTGTGCCGATTGAGCACGTTCATGGTGGTGGTGGGATGACTGTGGCAATGGGTGAACTTCACTTGTGGCCCCGTGGGAGACACCTCTGTCGCGCTTCGTTAAGCGAGTCCACTGGCCTGCAGAGCTAAAGTTAAACGCCACCTTCTCTCTCTGTCCTGTGTTTCTCTGGGTTGATAAAAGATTGGAAGTTGGTTGGGTGAGGGTAGGGTGGGATAACAGGGTGCTCGCGCTGCTGCTGTGTAGTGTAGATGTGCTGCGATGGGGAAGAAGGGCAGTGGCTCGTGGTTGACGGCGGTGAAGCGGGCATTTAGGTCTCCGTCGAAGGAGGAGAAGAAGGCCGCGAGGCAGAGAGAGGATCTGCCGGAGCAGGAGGAAGAAGAAAAGGTTAGTGCTTTTTAACGTCTGTTTGCTTGTTTTTGACTTCTGTCCTAAAAATGCCGCCTTGGCTGGGTTTTGACTTCGTTTTTTCCGGTAGCACAAGAGGGAGAAGCGTAGATGGCTGTTCCGGAAGCCGTCAGCGTCGTCGACGACGGCGGTGAACGAGCAGCAGCCAGCCAGGGCGGCGGTGGGTGGGGCGGCGGGGACGGCGGAGCAGAGGCACGCCATTGCTCTGGCGGTGGCCTCGGCGGCGACGGCGGAGGCGGCAGTGGCGACGGCGCAGGCGGCGGCAGAGGTGGTGCGGCTCACCCGACCGTCGGCTGCCGGTTTCGTCAAGGAGCGCTACGCCGCCGCCGTCGTCATCCAGACTGCCTTTCGAGGATACTTGGTACGCTTTCTCTTTCTTCTCTTAGGCATTACATCGGACACCTGGTGTGCGTGCGTCTGAAATGGGTTTGAATTTCTCCGGCGAAGGCGAGGAGGGCGCTCCGGGCGTTGAAGGGGCTAGTGAAGTTGCAGGCGTTGGTGAGGGGGCACAATGTCCGGAAGCAGGCGAACATGACGCTGCGATGCATGCAAGCCCTAGTTAGGGTTCAAGCGAGGGTTCGAGACCAGCGGATGCGGCTTGCCCATGAGTCGGCGGCGGCCGTCGTCTCCCGAGGCAGCAACAAGTCCTCCCTCAGCTGCGACACCTCTGTGTGGGACTCCAAATACCTTCAGGATCTCGCCGAGAGGCGATCCATGGTGAAAACCTAGATCCAACCTTCTCTGCTCTTCCTCGCATTTCTTACTTTGCCCTAACTTGTTAACCCGGTAAACACGCAGTCGAGGGAAGGGAGCAGCTTCGCCGACGACTGGGACGACCGGCCGAGAACCATCGAGGAGATCCAGGCGATGCTGCACCTCCGAAAGGAGGCGGTGCTGAAGCGTGAGCGGGCGCTCTCCTACGCCTTCTCCCATCAAGTAAGCAAATCTGGGGATTTAATCCCTCTCATCTCTCTGTTCTTGGTGCATTCTGACTGATGTAAACTATTGGATATGGAAAAGCTGTGGAGACCGGATCGGAACCCCGACGAGGTGGAGGCGGACGGCGAGGCGGCGTCGGCGGGCGAGGAGCGGGGACCAACCCGGTGGAAGGACCGATGGATTGCTTCGAGGTCTTCCTTTGATAACAGAGCCAGCAGCAGAGCGGCGGCGGCGCGAGCTTCCACCGACAACCGAGATCCCATCAAGACGCTGGAGATCGACACCTCTCGTCCCTTCGCGCACTCTATTCCGGCTAACCCCCGCCGCCAGTCGCCACTGGTGCCGCAGCACCCTTGCTCGCCCCTCCACCGCGCGCACCACCACTCGCCGATCACGCCCTCGCCTTCCAAGACGCGGCCTTTGCAGGTCCGCTCCGCCAGCCCTCGTTGCGGCAGGGAGAACCGGAGCTTATACGGCACCGTAGAGACGCCGGGCCACCACCACCACCATTACCAGGGCGGCGGGCCTCGGCAGCAACACCACTCGGCAGCGGCGGTGCCGAACTACATGACGGCGACAGAGTCAGCGAAGGCGCGGGTGCGGTCGCAGAGCGCGCCTCGACAGCGGCCCGCAACGCCGGAGCGCGACCGGGGAGGCGGCTCCGGGTCGGCTGCCAAGAAGCGGCTCTCCTTCCCGGCGCCGGACCCGTACTCACAGAGCCTGCGTAGCCCGAGCTTCAAGAGCGCAGCGGGGCGGTTCGCCGGCGACTACCGCTCCAACGTGTCATCCTCCTGCAACGACAGCGTCGGCGGCGAGGTGTCTCCATCTTCCACGACGGACCTCCGGCGGTGGCTCCGGTGAGCCGCCGACCGCTGCGATTTCTCCACTATCTCTGCTTCAAAATCGCTGCTTTCGGTTCTCTTCTCGTTGTTGCTGTAGTTGTAATCTCTAATTAATCAGAGTGGCGCCGCGCGGGGTACTCCGGCAATCTGCGAACCGGCGTTGATGGGAAATCATGGGATGTTGCGTTGCACCTCGGGCCGTGAGCTCCACGATAATATTATATTTGGAAGGATCTGAGGGAGGAGGACGACCATTGGAGAACTCCATCAACTTTGATTTTTCATTAATTTTTTAACTGCTGATCCTGATCCTGAATTCCTGATCCTGATCCTGTTGCCTTGATGAATACTATTTCGACTGAGTTTGAAATATTTTTAATATATTATCTGATCATTTGTGTTGGATGCATCCATCTATAAATATCTTGATCATGAATGGGTTCGTCCACAATCAATTCATATAATACAAAATTATAGCGATGCATCTAAATCGTAAATGAGCATCAAAGCAGGCCTCTCTCATCAGGTTGTATTGGTTGAACAAGTCGATTAAACTTCATAAATAGAGAGGACCAGATAGGCCGAGCAAGCAGGCAAAATGAAGATTAGGCAGGTTATGCAAGCCAAGCAAAGCAAAGTGGTCAAACAAATTGGGTTAGTATTGCCAGTCAAGTCAACCAAGGTGGTCGGATCATTGAAAGTATGATGTCGATCTGGTCAATTAAGCTAATTCAATTAAATAAACCAATTACACAGGCCGCAAAAGAAATGTTAAAAAAATAGAAAATTTTATTAACATTACGAGTAGACACAACTCATGGCAAATTATGTAACATGGTCAGAGTAATACGACTCAAACACACTGATCACACCACGTCGTGTGGTCCAAGCCCCTTATTTTGACACTTCCAAAATAGGATGATCAAGCTTGACAGATCTATTGAACCGAGATAGTGGGATAATTATTTCTTTTATTAAGATGTAAAGCCAGAAGTACTCATTTTATCTTTTTGATTATTTTTCATATTTTACTAAAAGTTATTCGGCATAAGGGAAAGTTGCCCAAAAATCAGAAACGGTTTCTCTCCAGACCAACAAGCAGCATAATCCAATGAATTCCGGTATTATTTAAAAATTTAACCGTTTGAAAAATTGCAAGCGTCGTCTCCCTTTGCCTATAAAAAGAGAGGTAGCGCGCCTTCTATGCATTCAGCAAATTATATCGATCACTGCTGATCATCATCCGATCAGATTCATGGATGGCGTCGAGCTTCCTGATATTCCAGCTGTCGCCAGACGGCTCCGGCTCCCTGGGAAACTCCTCAGTTTCATCGGCTTCATAGTCGTCGTTTGGTACTCCATCCGCATCATCCAGGCCGTCGGCCGGGCACAGCCGTCGCCGCCGACCATGCCCCCCTCCTCCTCCTCCTCCTTCACGGTGGAGCATGAACAACTGTTGCCGTACTACCTGCTGTGGCTTCTGGGCTTCATCACCATGCTGCTGCCGCTATTGCTTGCCTGTTCTCCGCGCCTGATGCAGTACTTGACATCACGATCGCAGACGATGAGCTCTGTGCTTGTGATATTCTTCGAGGAGAATGCCTAACTGCTCTGCGCACCATCCGATCGATCGATCGATCGCTGCTTCATCTATACTTAAATAATTCCTTCTGCTGCTGAAGCCTGAAGGTTAATTTCTGTTCATGATCATGGTCGTCGTGTGGGTTCTGTCTGTAAGCTAAGATTTCTGTCATTTGCATGCATGCAATATATTTGATTTTCTGAATCATGAAAATAAAGGTTGTGGAGGCCTTTTGATGAGATTGAGATAGACAGCTCTAATATGCACTGGAATATATTGATGATTCTACTATTTGAATCATGATCTGCTTCAGTCGATCAAAGGAATCAAAGAACAACACAAGACAATACAATTGAACTAGAACATATAAGTATTTTCTCAAACTGGAGACATGAGCACTAATTAATTAACCACAATTGAAACTAACTAACTGGTTACATAACAATGATAAGAGAACATTCATAATTTTAACACGTACGCTCAACGTTTACATGTTACTTTAATTTTGTGTGCTAAATAAATAAATAATAAATTATGAGTCTGCATGGTACATTTCATAATCTTACGTCTTAAATGTCCATCACTTGGTCCTGATTAATATAATCAAAGCTCAAGTGATTAACCAAAAAATCACTTACTTAGAAAATATATTATAGAAACTTAAAATAATATATCGATTAAATTTTATTTTGTTAGCTATGTAAAAAAACACACAAAACCCACATTTTTAACGGAAATTATATAATTTTAATTGTTAGATAGATAGATTTAGAATTTTTATTTAATTTAGAAACAATCAAATCTTAAAAAACAAAAAGGATCCGACCAAGTGGCAGTGGTGATAGGATCGGACGGCTGTGGTGTGTGAACCCATGGAACAATATGGGGAGACACGCTTTTGCGCTGCTGGTGTTTCATGCCTTTTTCTTTTTATTTAATAAATAATATTAATTGTTTGAACTTTGATTTATAAGTGTTCACATAGTGTCCATGTTCTCCAGGACTTCTAGAAACTTTATTATTATTATTTGAGTTAAGATTAATAATAATAATAAATCTTATAAGGTTTTTTACCCATGGAACATGGGGTAACGCGTCGCTTCTACTGGTGAAGATTCAGGAGTGCGAGCAGCGTCAAGTTCCCCTGTTTACGACTCCACCAATACTAAGTTCTGTTATTGTAACTATCATTTGCAATTACGGTCGAATTATGACCGTGATCCAGCCGTAATTAGTTATAATCCTTTTTTAGGTTCACCGTTCCTTCAAATTATAATTTGAATAGGGATGTGTCGGCGTACAATAGTGCTGTGCTGAGTTGAGGTAGTCTCCAAGCGACCTCCAGTCACCTACTCATATCCAAATTATAGTCTGGGAGAGACTAACCTATAGAGGGATTACAATTAATTGCGACTTAATCACAGCCAGGACTAGAGGATCTGTCTCCGCTCAACCCCGCCACTTTTGCAAGACTTGTAGGCCTGACTGGACCAAAAGCGGAATCCTCCGCAATGTCCCCGCCACTTTTGCAAGACCTGCCGCCGATACTGGACTAAAGGCAGAATCCTCCGCAACGTCCCCGCCACTTCTGCAAGGCCTTCCGCCATTACTGGACCAAAGGCGGAATCCTCCACAACGCCCCCGTCGGCGGCGGCCGCCGCAAATCAAAGCGCTCCTCCTCCACAACGCCCCCGTCGGCGGTGGCTGCCGC
This sequence comes from Zingiber zerumbet, assembly GCA_037833815.1. Taxonomy (NCBI): domain Eukaryota; kingdom Viridiplantae; phylum Streptophyta; class Magnoliopsida; order Zingiberales; family Zingiberaceae; genus Zingiber; species Zingiber zerumbet. The sequence continues at coordinate 9,778 of JBBMJZ010024508.1, forward strand.
AAATCAAAGCGCTCCTCCTCCACCATAAAATCCTTCGCCGGCAGATGTTTTCCGATCCAATCTCGACAGATGTCAGTGGACGAGGTCACGGCACAGACAAATTTTCTGGATCAGGCGGTGGTCGATGGGTTGAGATAGACGGATGGACGGGGCAGTTGATCCGCTTCCCCTTTCCCTTTCCCTTCCAATCTCAAGTCTCTGGTGCTCTGGGAGACTCGAACAGACCAAAATTTGCATCTTAATTTGTATCCTGATCAAGTCTGTTTTCTCTTCTCTGCCTTCTTCTATTATCCTCGACGATGTTTTCGTATCCTCATTCTGTTTGACGGAATTAGAGATAAGAAAATTTTGAAAGAAGATTCATATCCAATTTTACAATTATGTGTGCTCCCTTTTTTTTTTTTCACGTTGACTTGCACGTGCACATTTTTTTTTTTAATTTCCCCTTCCTCTCGTAAAAATACAAGGAAACGGTCCCTGTCAAAACAGATCTATTGAGCCGGACACTGTTTAGGCCGAGCGGCCTCTTTAGTTATTTATTTGGGCCACGCAATATCTCTTTGGCTCGACCCATGGATCAGACCCATCCTGGGATCTTTTACTTACTCAAAATATAGCCTGCCTGGCTACACCTGGAGCTGAGACCTGGCTTTATTTGATGAATAAATATTTAATCCTCAACTCTGTTTTCTCATTATAAAGGCAAACTACTTTAGATACTCCCACACCCAATTCAGATTTCAAATGT
>JBBMJZ010024519.1:0-10525 GCA_037833815.1 Zingiber zerumbet
TTTTGACTCAATATTCTTTTCTTAATTTTTAATTTTTAATTCAAAAAATATTTTAACAATATATTTTCTAATTCGTAAAAATCTTTCGACAATATTTTGATCGAATTAAGCAATTGGTCAGGAGGTGGAGACCATATCTGACTTACCTTGTCGCCTGTTGATGCTTCCCCTGTTGAGTTACTTTCTTCTGAAGACTCTCCCCCTTTATTGATGCTCATTTGCGATGAGCTTGATATGTCCTCAAGATAGAAGTCGATTGTTAGGGTTGTCCCTGCAATTTTCTTGATCTCGGACTCTTCTGACGGCGGCTTGGTGTCCATCGAGGAGTTGTATTCGACTTCAAATGGTTCTTCATAGAGCTTCAAGAACTTTTCCCAAAATTTTTTTGCACTTTTATATTTTCCGACTCTGTCAAGATCTTGGGCAGGAAGTATGCTCAAAAGGCTGGACTCAGACTTACTATTTGCCATAAAATGATTACGTTGATCATCAGTCCATTAATGCTCTTCAAGTTCTTCTCTTTCTTTGCTTTTGGGTATTTCAAAACCATACTCAATTGTTAGACAAATATTAAAATTGGTTTTAAAATAAACCTTCATTCGTTGCTTCCAAAACGTGAACTCCCTCTCAAACGTTGGTGGGTAGATGTTAGCTCTGGCCATCTCGTTGCTTCAGTCGGTGGTTAGTCTTTCTGAGGCGTCCTTACTCTGATATCATTTGTTGGGGACCGTTGGGCCGGCTAGAAGTAGGGTTGGATAGCCCTGCATAAAAAAAAAACTTTCTCAGACTTAAAGAAACACTTGCATAAAAATAAGATAAAGAAAATAAACTAAAAGAAAGAGACACATGTGTTTACTTGGTTACAACCGGGGAACTTATTAATCCAAGGAAGTGAAATGTACTAACTCTCCTTCAGGCGGAGAAGCCACTTTACTGCAGTGTAAGAACAGAAAGTGAGAAGCTAAATGAAAACTAAGGTGTATACAAGTGTTGTTGCAAATTGCTTGTTGATTATGAAGCTTCTGGATCAAGGCTGTATTTATAGCCTTGGTCGGGGCGCTTGGAAGGGTTCCAGGCACCTGGAGAGGGATAGAATTCTATCCCTGATGCAACGGTCAACGTTCACGTCGATGGTGATAAAATTTCAATTTCAAGCACCTGGAAGGGTTCCGGGCACCCGAAGTCAGGGCGCCTCAGACTACTCGAGGCACCCCTAGTCCGGGCGCCCCTAGTCCTGGTTAGGGCGGCCTGAGTGAAAAAGTCAACAACATTGACTTTTTCGTTCGGGTTTTCTACTCCGGTTCCATTCCCCTCGGTCTGGGTGTTCTACTTCGACTTCGCTCGCTTGGGTGATCTCGACCATCCGGAATAGGGCTCACCTGAACCCGACTTCCGACCTTCTCGAGCAGGCTTCCGCTCCAGCTTCTCATCCCTCAGAATCATCATGTGCTTCCTTCTCGTCCGCCAACGTACTCATTCGCAGCTCTTCGTCCCTCAGACGCACAGAGCCCGTCGACTCTCTCCTGCACCGACCTTCTCGCTATCTGCACCTCTTTCTCCTCGAGCAATCTTCCGCTTCGGCTTCTCATCCCTTAGAAACACCGCACGCTTCCTTCTCGTCTGCCGGTGTACTATTCCACAGCGCCTCGTCCCTCAGACACAGCGAGCCCGTCGGCTCTCTCATGTGCCATCCTTCTCGCTAGCTGCAACTTTCGCTCGACTTCCTGTGCTCCTAAGTTCCTGTACATTTAGATACAGGGTCAAAATACCACAGGATCTATCTTAACTTATTTGATCACATCAAAACAACTTTGGGGTTCCAACAAAAAACACTTGTTTAATAAGAAACTAGAAAAGAAAAAGAAGAGGCAGATCTTTTACTTGGTTTGCAATCAGAGGATTACTAATCCAAGACGTTGAAAGCTCACTATCAAATCTCTTTTTGGAAGAGAAGTCTCTTACAGTAGTTAAAACATTCGATTACAAAACTAAACAGAAAGAAGATCGTTTACAAGTGTTATTCTTAAACTACTGAAATCAGTGTTGTATTTATAGACTTGATCCAGGTGCCTTATTCTTAAACTACTGAAATCAGTGTTGTATTTATAGACTTGATCCAGGCACCTGGAAGGGCTCCAGGTGCTTGGCCGTGGATAAAATTTTATATACGATGCAACGGATCGTAATAGCTGGCGTTGCGATAACTTTTTTGGACCAGGAGCTTGGACCAAGTCTGGGCGCCCGGACTGGGCTGAACCAACCCACAACCAGGACTCACACCTGGGGTGCCCTAGCTGCCCCTGGTGATCCAAGCACCCGGACCAGGTCCAGGCGCTCAGATCTGGGCGCTCGGAATAGCTCCGGGTGCCTGGACCATAGTCAACTCCTAGTTGAATTTCTGTCTAGGTCTTCTGCTCACTTAGGTTATTTCGGTCATCCGGAATAGGGCTCACCCGAACCCATTTTCTGACCTTCTCGACTAATCTTCCACTCTGACTTCTCGTCCCTCGGAACTGCAGCCGCTTCCTTCTCGTTCGCCAGCATACTCTTCCATAGCACCTCGTCGCTCGGACGCACCGAGCCCTTTGACTCTCTCCCTTGTTGTCCTTCTCGCTAGCTACATCTTTCGCTCGACCTTTTGTGCTCCTAAGTTCCTGTACACTCAAACACAGGGTATCAAAACACAACAAGACCTAACTTGACTTGGTTGATCACATCAAACTACCACGGGATACTTACAATATCTCCCTTTTTGATACGAGCTACTCGAGTTAAGTTAGAGTAAACTAAAAACAAATAACAAGAAAATAGCAAGTATAAATTTTGCAATTAAAAAAATGTGTAAAAATCAAGATGTTACCCTCCCCTAGAGTTAACGTCTACTTCTCCCCCTTTAATCATATTAAAAATAGGGGTATGCCATAAAAGTAACTTGAAATAAATTGAAAACAAAGTCTAAGGGATAAAATACAGTGACTAGTATCTAAAAAAAAAAAATATCAATTTTAAATTTCAAAAATATGAAATTTGACTATTTATAAACAATTTTTGGAAAATAATAATTTTAGAATTATATTTAATTGTTCAAAAATTTTGAAATTTTTTTAAAAAAGGTAAGCAAATATATCCAAAGCTGTGATAAAATTTTCATAAAATTATGGATTCAATGTAAATAATAATAATTTATCTTCCAAAAAAGTTGAATTTTCGAAAAGAAAATGTTTAAAAATAGTTTCAGGCTCAAAAAATTATGAAAAATTTTCTAAAAATGTAATTGAACAAGTATTTTTATAAAAAAAAACTATTTTTCATGAATGAAAATCAAATTTTAAATATTTAAAATATAATTTTTATAGAAAAAACATCATAGAAAAATAATACAATGGTAAAAAAATTCAAAATTTTTTTTATCGATAACATGATAAGAGTTCACAAAAAAAATGAAGTTTGAAAAAATTATTTTACAAATTATTTTTAAATTGAAAATTATATTTTTGTTAAAAAATTTATAAAAAATAATTTAACAATTAAAAAATTTAAAATTTTTCCTATATATAAGTAATGGAATTCTCTTTCTTAAAAAATTAACTTCTAATTAATTTCTAACAAAATCATACAAAACAATTTATTTAAAAATATTAGACAATTTAAAAAAAACTTTAATTCAATTTAACAATAAGGCATGCATAAAAAATTAATCTAAGCTTGATCTTGGAACCCAATATAGGTTCCTACCAACTGGATTAATAAAAATATGATATCTAAGATTCTAATTGAGTCCTTTAGAATTTCTAAAATTTGAATAACATTCGAATATGCATAATTTTTTAAATTTTGTATTTATTTTTAAAATTTTGTATTTATTTTTAAAATTTTTTATTTTTTAATTTGTCGAAATCTTCCCATCGATAAGATATTGTTAAAGTTTCTTTTAACTTATTATTTTCTTTTAATAAGTTTTTATTCTCATTTTCTAATTGATAGGAAGTTTAGACAAAATTTTTATAAACTTGCACAACTTGTCAGGAGCCAGAGACCGTTCCTAACTTACCTCATTGATCCATTTGTCTGAAGCTCCCCCTGAAGTGCTACTTCCTTCTGATGTTGCTCCTCCTTCATCGATGTTCATCTCCGATGAACTTGCTCCGTCGTCTTCTTGTTGACTTGCTATCAATACAAGTTCGCATAGGCTACGATGTCCAAATATGATGAAGATGTTTCGTCTCATGTCACCTTTAGATTCTTGTGCTTCTTCTGGGTTGCTCTTTTGTTCATTTCCTTATCCTTGTCCTTATTCTTCAGTTTTTGACAGTTGTCTTTGGCGTGCCCTTCTTCATTGTAATGATAGCACCTTACTTTTCTTTTTCTTCTTTTAGCCTGCACCACATTGAATTTATTAGTTTTAACAAACTTTTTGAACTTTCTTACCATAAAAGTCATTTCATCATCATTGGGAGATGTTTCAGATTCTAGTTCATCCATTTTTGCCTTCAAGACAATGTTATGCTTTGACTCCTTTAGATCTGCGTATCTAGACTCATGAATTTCAAAAGTGGAAAATAACTCTTCTAAATTACTTACCTCTAAATCTCTAGAGATGTGTATGCATCTACTACAGTTGACCATTCAGGAGTTCTAGGGAAAGTGTTAAGTGCACACCTTAGCGAATCTCGATTGGTTACCTTTTCTCTGAGATTCGTGAGTTCAGTTACTAGTTCTTTAAGCTTGGCGTGCTATTAAGGAACTATTTCACCTTCCTTGAGTTGCATATTCGTCAGTTGGTTCCAAAGAAGATATCTTCTTGTAAGCTTGGCTTTAGAAGTTCCTTCGTGAAACTCCAAGAATTTTTCCTAGAGATCCTTTACAGACTCATAGACTCTGATCCAATTTACCTTTTCTAGTGGCATCACACTTAGCAGATGGAACTTTGCTTTTCCATTCACCACAAATTTGGCTTATTCCTTTTTTGTCAAATGGTCTTCTTTCTTTAGCTCGCCATTGTTATCGGTAGGTACTGCAAAACCATTTTTAAATATTAGAAATATATCGAAGTCAATTTTAAAATATACCTCTATCTTCTTCTTCCAGTGTGCGAAGTCTCCCTCAAACTTCGGCGGATGGATGCTTGTTCCGACCATCATTTTTTGTACTTTGGTTGGCGGTTAGTCCTTCTGAAGTTGTTGGGCTCTGATACCACTTGTTGGTTCCTTACGATCGATAAGAGGGGGTTGAATTGCCCTACACAATAAAAATAGCAAATACCTTTCTTGATCTTTTCAAACTAAGTTAAAAACACTTGTTTAATAAGAAATTAAAAAAGAGAAAGAAGAGGCAGACCTTTTACTTGGTTTGCAATAAGAGGATTGCTAATCCAAGATGTTGAAGCTCACTATCAAATTTTCTTCTGGCAGAGAAGTCTCTTACATTAGTTAAAGCACTCGATTACAAAACTAAACAGAAAGAAGATCGTTTACAAGTTCTATTCTTAAATTATTGAAATTAAGGCTGTATTTATAGACTTGATCCGAGCATCTGGAAGGGCTCCGAGCACCTGGGCATGGATAAAATTTTATCCATGATTCAACGGATTGCAACAACTGGTGTTGCAATAACTTTTCTGCTCCAAGCACTTGGACCAGGCACTCGGACCATGCTGAACTAGCTCGCAACCAAGACTCGCACCCGGGGCATCCTGGCTGCTCCAGGTGATCCGGGTGCTTGAAATAGTTCTTGGCACTCGAACTAGAGTCAACTCCTAGTTGACTTTCTGTCTGGGTCTTCTGCTCCAGTTCCGTTCACTTGGGTGATTTCGGTCATCCACAATATGGCTCACCTGAACCCATTTTCGGGCCTTCTTGAGCAACCTTCAGTTCTGACTTCTCGTCCCTCCGAACGCTGCCACTTACTTTTCATCTGCCAGTGTACTCTTCCACAGCGCCTTGTCCTTTGAACGCACCCATCCCGTCGACTCTCTCCCATGCCTTCCTTCTCACTAGCCGTGTCTTTCGCTCGACCTCTTGTGTTCCTAAGTTCCTACACACTCAAACATAGGGCATCAAAATATAATAGGACCTAACTTGACTTGGTTAATCATATCAAAACTACCATAGGGTCTTACAAGAATATCCTCAATGGACTCCACATGATCGACCACCAGATAGAGAACTGAGACATTATAAGGTATGGCTTAAACTCATTTTCTAGAAATGCATTATGTGCATCTATAGTAGATGCCTATAAAATTTCTAGGGATCTTTTAAAATTAAAATTAGATGAGTTATTTTGTGAATTAAAACTACATGAGCAAACGAACTCTAAATAGACCGAGAAAGGTATAGCTCTCCTTGTAGGTTCCTCCAAAGAAACAAAGTCTAGAACTAAACCTGAACTAGAAACTGAGTTTGACTATGACTCTGACTCAGATGATGGAATCATACATTGATGAACTAAAACAAAAAAACTATCTTACACTAATGGCAACCAGACCAGAATCAGAAAGTGAGTTGGAGCAAGAAGATGAATCCGAGTACAAGTCAAGCTGTGAGTCCATACTTGTTTTCGAAGGTTCCAACTAGGTATAAACTATTTTAAGCAAAAGTTTTTTAAAATTATTACATACTGACATAGAAAATTATCTGCTTCTGAAAACCAAGTAAATGTGCTTAGTAAAAAAAAAATGAAGAACTCAAAGAACAACTTGATCTAAACCTCAAAACTAAACAAACTAAAAATGTAAACTTGACTCAAGTTATAAGACTTGAGGAAGAAAATTCAAGCCTAAAAATTGAAATAACAAAATTAAAGGAACTATTAGTAAAATCTACAATGAGATCCAAAAAATTTGATTTAATACTTGGATTTCAAAGAACTATTTATAACAAATTCAGACTTGGGTACAAAACCAGCTCAAATAAAATATTTATCTCATTTTTTAGTCAGAACAAAAACCAAATCAAAGTTTGGATTCCAAAAGCTTGTCCAACCAAGCAAGTATGACCAAACCAATATTACATACCTAAAAATAAAATCCACTACGTAAAAACAAAAATTAAATCTAACCAATTAAATTCAAACTTAAACTACAACTCCAACTCTAATAAATCAAATTTGAACACAAACTATAAATTCAAAAATAACAAATCAAACCCAAACTTAAACCACAAATTCAACTCTAACAAAACAAATCCAAATACAAGTTATAATCAAGTGTACTATAACTACAAACCAAATCGACATAAACCTAAAACTTAAAACAAAACCCAAGCTTTATAATTCAGGGGAAGCAACAGACTAGTTGGCACCTCCAAAATAATAGCCTACTCAGTTGAGTAATGATGACTAGATTAAAAGGATAATTTAACTCTTGTTCAACCTAATATCAGGGTGGGGCGAGATGATAGTATGTCAGGAAAGCTTGTCTAGGAAGTTAAGTCAGATAAGACATATCCTTCTTGGTCTACTTAGCTAAGTGAAACTAATTAAAACCACCTCACCATATTCTAAACTAGTTAGATCAAAATTATAAATAGGAAAAATTAAATGTCCAATTTCTTAAAAGAGAATTATTCTTGATTGATTTGTCTATGAGATATACAATATATATATAGAGGTATTACATACTTGGTCAATTGATAAAATAATAAAAGAAAACTAGTTAATTGATTTATTCTAATAATTACTACATTCTAATCTTGATTTACATTGTTGATTAATTCTCTTTTAGTTGGCATTGGTGACTTCACAGACACAGCCTTAGTAGCAGAGAGCATCAACGGTTGCATCCACGGAGGCATGCTAGAGGACGGGCGCATTGTGGCCTTCAAACAACTCAAGGGTCGGCCCACCGAGGAGGAGGAGCTTAGTGAGAAGGTGCAGGTGGTCAGCCGGGCGCATCACCATAATGTGGTGATGTTGGTGGGTTTCCATGTTGAGGGAACATCGAGGAGGGCGTCGGTGTTCGAGTTCATCCGAGGACAGAGCCACCTTATGACCAACCAGGCTATAGGCCGGGGGCTCGACGACAATGATGAGGAGGAATGGCTGAATTTTTTATGGAAAAAGAAAAAATATGTAATAAAAAGAGGAAGGTAGCCCGGATAGAAAATAGAGGAAGTGGCATGGAGACTTTGTTGTTTGATCACCCTGAGGGCTATACATTTTCTTCCTCCTCCATTGAGTACATTTGCAATGGCTTCCTCCACCGCCATCTCTATGGGGAAGTCGGGGCTCCATTTGGTTGGCTTGCAAGGATGAAGATTGCAGTGGGAGTTGCAAGAGGATTGAGATATTTGCACAAGGATTGCATGGTGTGCTTCTTCATCCATAAAGACATGTGACCCAACAATATTCCACTCACCATGACTTCAAACCATTGTTGGGGGACTTTAGGCTCACAATATGGAAAAGGGAGGGATCCCTGTCAATGAACACCAACCTCCCTGAAGCTTTTGGTTATCTTGCTCCCGAGTTCATCGAGCACGGGATCATCACTGAAAAATCCGACATGTATACGTTCGGAGTCGTGCTACACGATCTCATCGCTGGCCAAAAAGCCCTAGGCACCAACCTACCCAAGGGACAATAGTTCCTTGTCGAGTGGGTGAGGTCACTCCTCTTGATTGCATCAGATGATAGTAAGACTATAGCAGTCGATCGCTTCTTCGATTGGCATTTGGATCGAGACCAAGGTCGTTTCTTCATGAAGGAGCTTCAGGCAATGGCATGTACTGTTTCATTGTGCGTCCCCCAGTATTGTAGTCAAGACCTTGCATATCCAAGGTGCTGAGGATTCTGGAGAGAGACAGCGAGATCGATCAAGTTCTGGACGACAATACCTCATGCAGCAAAAGTAAAGCGTGAATGCCAATTGATGTTGTGAAGGAGGTTAAATGTCAAAAGAAGAAGGAAACACCGAAGGGGAAGTGCTTGAGGGATGTGAAGATGGGTAAGAATAGCGTTTTGCAATGTTATGCTTGCCGATGAATCGACGAGGATCACCAAAATTCAGCAGCTGCTAGTGGATTTTGCTGATTTAGTGCTAGTTGATATTCCTCCTGAGCTACAATATGACACTACTGAGTTCTTTCAACCCGAGGTGATGGATGCAGTAGGATTCATAGATTATTATTATTATTTTTGGTAATTTTTACTTTTTTTTTAGTATTTAAGGTATTTTTGTTCATTTCTATCTTTTTATATTTTTTGTATTTTGAGCCTGTTTAATAACTTTAAGATTGTGTGTCTGTTAATAAATTTTTCTTTATTTTAGAATTATTTTCCTTTACTAGATAGGAATTAAAGTCCATATATTAGGATTTCTTTACTTTCTTTGGGTATTAGATTCCGGAGTCCATATAAACATGAATTTAGTTGTTTGAGGAATTAATCATCTATTCTTAATAAAATATTACTTTTTTGTGATTTTTCTTCTTGTCTTCTAGTTAGCCCGTAGAATAATCACTATCTTGCTCGGTATCAACAACTCTGACACCCACTACTTACTTTTTTATTCAATGATCACCACGTATTCGTAACCAGAAGCTTCAAAACTTAGTTTGATGCTCGGGCGAAGATACCTTCCATGCTTGGGCAAAGATACTTCCAAAACTTGGCAGAAGTAACTCCAATGCTCGGGTGAATCTGGGTCATATTATTTGAAGGAATTTGACCACATTGCTCAGAGGAACTTAGCCATATTACTTAGGAGACTTATCTCATATTGGTCGAGAGAACTTAACCATGTTGCTCGAGAGACCTCTTGTAAATTGATTGGGAGAACTTAATCATATTGCTTGAGAGAACTTGACAATATTGCTCGGAGAAACTTGACCATATTGCTTGGGGAAACTTGGCCATGTTGCTTTGGAGAACTTGGTCATATTGTGTTGGCGCAGCGGGGCCGGCAAAAGAAGGGGTGAATTGCCTACAAAAAGAATAAACCCCTTCTCATTTTTTTGATTTAATTAGTAGCACAATAATAATAAAAAGAATAATAAAACTGAACAATTAAAGAAAAGCAAGAGGGCAATCTATTTACTCAGTTACAACCTAGGTGACTGTTAATTCAAAGCGTTGAAGAAAGCTCACTAGAAAAACTCCTTTGTTGAAGGCGAAGTAGTCTCTTATAGACATTGACAACTCACAAATGACTAGGAAGTGAATACAAGACTTGTAGTTCAGTTGTTGATTGATCCCGTCCGAAAGATGAGTCAGACGGAGGTCGACCTCGTTGTCTTGGTTGTTGACAGAAAGTCGTTGAGGCGTACGGATGACCCGGTAGCTCGTGGAGAGGCTCCCACGAGCGGCTGACGGAGGGCGATGATGGGGATGATGAGGCGAGAGAGTCTGTGCACACTCAGACAAGCCCACCTAACGTTAAAGGCCAGAAACCAAGGAAAAAGTCCCCGGAGCAGGCCCTCCGACGCTCAAGTCAGGTACTTTTTTCCAAAAGCATAGTGAAAGGACGAAAGTAAAAGACTGGTGAGAAAAGATGAGAGAGCGTACCTGCGTAAGAGAGAAAACCTCT
>JBBMJZ010024528.1:0-10524 GCA_037833815.1 Zingiber zerumbet
TTGATTTAGCCTCACAACACCAGGGGTGTTAGCCCCAAATTCCTTTGTATCATATCACTCAACATACACTCCAAACCGAGGTTGTAGGGCTGTGTACCAGAAAGTTCAATGAGCTTGTCTTCTGTTTATTGATTTCTTTTATCTTTCCTCTAAAGGGTATCGTTTTGTTGATATGGATCACTCTAAAGGGTATCGTTTTGTTTATTTAGATAGATTTTGTGCCTGATATATATATATATATAAGAATTTCTTTTCCCCTCTTCGAGGCTTCTAACTGAATATATCTGCTGGACTACACCTCTGAATTGCAATTATTTGAGTTTAGGCGGTTCCGATACCAGTTTTGTGTTGTGGTTATCATGAGAATATTCTTTTCTTTTCTATTGCAAGCTGAGCAGTAAGCATCGTCGGGTGTAAATGCACCCGCTTGCTATTGCCCTAGGCAACTTCCCCACTCCATCATCCCCAGCTATTGCACTAGTCTACTTCCCCCTCCCTCATCCCCTCTTCTAGTCTTCTGACTTCTAATATCTGCTGTCCAATATATAACACTCCTTGGGAAAACACTTTCTTTATGCTGATGTTTTCTTCTGGCTTGGGCGATGGTATGTTAGAGGGTTTCCTTCCTCATTCCTTAGGGTTATGTAGCTATATCACCCTACAACCATATGAATCTAGGCTTCATACTTCAGAAATGGGCCTTTGGGACGATATATCTTATGGTATCCATCTTCCATTATCCTTCCTTCTCAGCTTCTATTGAGGTGCATTGCTTGCTCCTCTAAAGGTGTGTTTTCTTTTGTCCAGTACTTTTCTTTCTTTATAAGTAGTTCTCTTCCGCTCCGCTTTGGATCTTTCTCTGAGGGCACACTTCTACGTATGCCTATTGATCTTCCACTGTTAAAGACAGCTTTGGATCTTCTCTGAGGGCACTTCTACGTATGCCTATTGATCTTCCATTGTGGCAGCTTTGGATCTTCTGTGAGGTTTCAAGCCTCTCTTCCTAAGTCTCTTTCCTCTCTTTTTCCTTGTTCCTCTAAAGTGTCTCACTTTCTTTCTTTTCTGTCTCTTCTTTGGTACTTTTCTTTCAGATCAGTTTTCTCGTTCCAGCTCATACCCTTATACGCTTTCTGATCTGTTTGATCGTTCCAGCTGATGGCGTTAAGTGCTTGCTCATCTGTTTTCGCGAGATTTGTTGCAAGCGTCTCTCATTCTTCTCAGTCATTGGATTAGGTTTTCCTCTAAAGATGTGCGCGTTGTGTAGGGTGATTTTTGTTTTTGTGTTTCCTCTAAAGATGTGCGCGATGTGTTAGGTGCTTTTTTGTTTTGTGTTTCCTCTAAAGATGTGTGCGTTCCTCTGGGTGATTTTTGGCGCCTACATTGGGAAAGACCTGAAAGTATAATTAATCAGTAATGAGAAAACGGGTCTATGGTGTGTCTGGGCGTGTCAACGAGAAGACAATGGTGTGAAAATGGACCGGTCTAACAGTTGAACCGGGGAGTTGGGAGATAAGTCCGGGCCCTTCTCATTTCTTGCTTTCATCAGGTTTCGTGGGAAATGAATATTTCCAGCTAGCGACTCCCCTAAAATGTTAGTTAATAAGAAGTTGGGGTTCATACTCGTTTTTACTCATAAGTTGGGGCCCTACTAGGTTTTCCTTTGGTATTCTTTCAAGAGTCAAGGTCACGTACTCATAGACCTCAATTGTTTTTGCCGACGTTGTAGCGCTTGTGTACCATAAAGTAGCAGTTAGTTGGGTCCCTGATCCGCTGGTTCCTCTTTGCTCTCAAGTTTTTCTGTACTTTAGTTTTGGTGGGTTTAGTTTTTGTTGTGATTTTTCACTTTGGTTTGAGATTTTCCTCTTAGGTTTGAGATTGACCTCTAAAGGAGTGTTGTATGTTCCGGTGTGTGGTCTCTTCCATTACATTTTCCCTCTACATCGACTATAACGAATTAAGGGAAAGATATGAATACACATGGACAGATACCAAAGGTCGAACATTACAAACCATAACACGAGCAACAAACAAGAACTCAAAACAGACAACAGCTACGTAGCTCTTTCCTCATCTCCTCTGCTCATAGCTCTTTCCTCTTTCCTTGACTTAACCCTCAATCCTTTGACTTAACCCTCAATGTACCCCTGAAAATATTCTTGTTCTTTGTTTGGGGCTTCCAAAATCAATCAAAATAGAATAGAATAGAATAGACTCTCGCCTTCCAATATTTCTCGTTTGTTATAAGAAGGTGTCCCTGTTTGGTTAATTAAGACACATCCCTATGGTTTATTTGTCCGTTCGCTACCTATTCAGTTGGGTACTTTAGGTTGTCCGTTCGATACCTATACGTACATCTAGTTCCCCCGAGGGGGTTAGGGTGGAAACGTTCCTTGTGTAGAAGACCTTTATACCTGCTATGACAGACAGATTGAATGATTGCCAGAAAAACACAGGAAATTGAATTATAGATCGATTTCAATGGTGAAAATAAACATGAAAAAATACGTAACATGATCACAGAAAAACCTGCATACGAAAGTGAGAGAGGCTTCTTCAGCTTCAATTTAAGTTGCCAATGAAATGGAATATGGGGAACTCTCTGTCTAAGTGGTTAATCCGACGAGTCAATTCTCAATGCGATGCTGCTATCCGTTCGACGATCCTACTTCTGATGTCACCCCTGCCTCTCCCTACCAGTGTCATATCCCAACTATTCTCTATCCAATTCCTCTATGGATCCTGATGTTGTATGGGTCATCGGGGCTCAGAGGGTGGGGAGTGATAGAATGATCAATTGTTTTAAGTAATAGCTTCATCGCTTCTTTGAGCACTGAGAGGGTCTCGTCCCTCGTTCCTCTCCTTATCAGTCGAGCTATCGCCGTTGTTCCTCGGCCCTTAAGGGCCGACTAGTTGGAGGGCTCGAAATACCGTAATTTAGGGCCATATTTTCACGTAATACTGTAATCTGCTGAGGGTATGTAATAGCTCGAGCTTATGCGAGAGGCCTATACTATATATAATAGGAGTGGGCTCTTCTTCTTTTGCCAGGCCATTGCCTGGGGTGTGTTTAGAGCGAGAGCTACCATTATAGACCAGGGGACTACTGGCCCTACTCAGTCTGACGGTTGTGCTTCAATGGTTCAGCGAGCTCCTATGCCTCAGATGGATTTCTCACTGTCCCGCCGCCGAAGAGAATGAAAGAAGAGGGACGCCGACTAAATCAATCAATAAAGAAATTCCATTAAAAGATAACAACTAGCAAGGGGGAAGGGGGTTAGTTGAATTTGAGTGCTTTCAGTGATCAATAAGGCTTGATAAACCCGTCCGTTTTCTTTTTCGCCTAAACTGAATTAGCCCTAGGGTAAGAGTTCATGGTATTTCCCAAAGCCATTCACTCTTAGGTCGAGCCTATCTTACGATGCCCTCAGCAACAGACAGGCGTCGTTCATGTTCAAAACGTAGATACGAAAGATCTATCCCTGCAGCGGCGGACAGGCGCCAAATATCTAAGTGGGGCCTGGTGTACCATTGACTCTTTCTTGAAAACGATCCCTAATAATATGATATTTATTGTTGCACTCGGCCCTCCATTTCTACTGACTTCCGGCGCCTCATGCCACCAACTAGAGGACAGGGATCAAGGATCAAGGTGCTACTGACTTCTTGCTTATGAAAGAGAACATCCTTCCGAGTCCGAGCACTTCCGGGCACCCGCCTTCGTTCAGTCCAGCGCTCATTCGCTCCGCACCTGGTCAACACATCTCAGTTTAGTCAGATCTCGTAGTCAGATGAAGAGTGGAGAGCTGCTCTTAAAGAACGGATGATTGCAGATCAGTGGTAGGCATTCAAGAGGATCATGCATTGCATTGGTCGATGATGGGCCTAGGAATTCCCCACCAATAGCTCCGATAGCTGACTTGGCTATAGTAGTTTCATTCGTGGAAAGATCGAATCGAACTAGAGACAGCGCTAGACGTCACTATATTATATTATATATATTCAAAACGTAGAAAGATCTATCCCTGCAGGTCTACAATGGCACGCAGCAACAGCCAGAAGATTACTAAAGTATAAGTTTATATAAATGGCATACCTACGTCTAACATGGTGTACCATTGACTCTTTACATTGACTCTTGGAAAACAGATGGTCGAGCCCCCTACTTATTTATATGACAGATGCCCTTCCTTTAGTCACACGTCGCTATCGCCTATGTATGAATTAAGGGCCTCACTTTAAAACGAGCTATCTCACCTCGAATTCCTTTCCTTGGAAGGAGCAGCCTAAGCCGGGTAAGGGACGATTCTAATTATTAAGAGGGCTCTCCCGGGGGAGAAGACTTATAAGAATACGCTCGTACGCTCGACTTTGAAGAGTCTGAGGAACGTACGCTTAGGTGAGCTATTGGGATTAAGGTAGGTATTTGTTGACTGAGTTGGGTCGTATAGAGAAGGGGTTGAGAGCTGAATTCCTCTCTCGTAACTCCCTGAAAGGTTGACCCCTCTTTTCCTCAATTCATAAAGTCAATTCCTCAAGTCAGCTCTCTGTCTTCGAAGATACTTGTCATTTGTGCGAATGAGATCAAACTTCTGTCATGTGTGCGAATGAGAGATTGATGAGAAGTTATTGAATGAAGTGAGATGAAGGAGGAATGAATCAAATCAACGGTACCAATTGGAGCTGACTGTCCTTTTTGGAGGGAGGTAGGTTCAAGTTGGAGAAGAAAGGTGGTACTTGACTGGAGAAGGAGGAGATAGGGATCAAGGACTCGGATGGGGAATCAGAGGCTAGAGCTGCTACCCATGCCTAGCGTCCCCTCCCGGGAACGGAGTTCTTTCCGCTTCTCGGAGCTGCCAAATCGTATATCTCTTCTGGAATGAGGGCTCAACCTACGGGGGAGGGCTTTCCTTTTATAAGTTTTTTACGCCATGTCTCTTCGGGAAAGGAATCAACTCAACCTCACCGGTGCTCTCTATAAGAGACGTAGGTCCGAGTGAGAACGACGGGGTCCATTCACGACAGCTTGGGTCGAGTGATAACGATGCGCTTGCTAGAACAGAACTAAGGGTCGAACGACGCGCGTATGAATTGATCAATAATTGTAATCGGGGGCGAGTGATAACGATGTGCGTATGAATTGATCAATAATTGTAATCGGGGGCGACCATAGGCCCAGAATACAATCGAATCGAACTAGAGACAGCGCCAGACGTATATATATATATATTATATAGATTCAAAACGTAGAAAGATCTTCCCGTGGGGGGAACTCGAGGGTAAGGCTTTGAAGTTAATACGTGGTGGCGAAGAAGATAAGATGTTACTTATTTCTTCTTTTGTAGTGGTTGAAAAGGAAAAGTCCAAAATATACTAGAATATGATTTTCTGTCAAAGGTAAGTGTCGAATAGGAAGATTCGGAATCGAAAGACAGGAATAAGTAACCGCAAAATAGTCAGTGTGAAAAGAGAGAATTTATGGTTGTGCAAGTGTTTCTTGACATTTCATCCTGCTCCGCACATCTAGTGATGGAAATTCTTGGAGCTTGGATTGTGGTAAGAGGTGGACACCGCAGTCAAAACTCTTCCTTTCTTTCGGTTCTAGCTCATTGGCATTTCTCAATCCAACAAACACTCTTTTATTGAAATGGAAAGATCTTAAGCTTTCTCCTCGATTCTCCTGCTCACACTTGGCTTTGCCCCAAAGAGACAGAAAAAGATCCGTATCCTACTTTGCTGCCCCTATTTAGACGCGAAGGCACGAACTCACGTGACGTGGCTATGCCGATGCCCTTGCTTTGCTACTGAATTTGCACTCCTTATTGACGTAAATAGAAACTGCTTTTCGGATTCAAAACTACGAGTAGAGTGAATGGCCCAACTACTATAAGAAATAGAAAAGTATATGTAAATTACCCCAAAGGCCACCCCGTCACACGTCGTTGTCACTCTAACATCTTCCCTAACTCCAATTTCGATCCCGCGTCTAACTCACTCGCACCTTCCCTTCAGTCTAATTGGCCTAATTGCCTTTTGAATGGACGTGCACATCGCCACATCATGTAAACTTCAAGGGAATGCTTTTTGACTTCTCTCCCTATCGTCGGTTAGGCGGGAAGCTTCATCAGGGCTAAGGTTAGGCGGGGAGCTTCATCAGGGCTAAGTTAGGCGGGAAGCTTCATCAGGGCTAAGATGGATTCTTTTCTTTCTTCTGCCTAATCAGTGCAATCCGGTGAAGGAGAGGAAGCTTAAAAGGGTTTGACTTCGAAACTGCTTTTCGGATGTTTTAGGAGATGACAAGTAGATTCTCTTCTGAATCAAATGACAAGTAGATTCTCTTCTGAAATCGATATAGGAACGAATCTAAGAAGTAGGTTGCACCTGGAGCTGGGGCTTCTACTGAGTTCGAAGTTGTACCTGCACCTGTAGCAGGGTCCGCTTCTCCTGCGGGGTCTAGTGCTTCTGGGTCTGGGTCTGGGGCTTGCTTTTGAATGTGTAGTATTTGTTGAAGTTGAGCCTTTGGCTGCCATACTAACTTAATTGCGATGCCGTCGTTATACTCGGCCCTTATGGCATTTCGAGCTCGATACCCTCTATTCTTGAACGAGAAAAGTTGAAAACAGCGTATTTTGAGCATAAACAGAATTTCTATAAGGAAAGGGGTGCGGAATTGAGAAAAAGTTGATCTCCTATAGTGGCAAAACCATTGAAACGGGATTTCCCTAAGTAAAGGGGTGCGGAATTGAGAAAAAGTTGATCTCCTATAGTGGCAAAACCATTGAATAAGCAAATACCAAAGAATATAAATTAAATACTTCTTTGCTTAACAATTATTTTATTTTCATTAATTTGAGTCTTTTTTGAATGGTATTTTTTTAAATTTATGTGTTAGATTTCTTTAATTGCTATCTGTATTATTTTACTAATTGCTAATTGAATTGCTTACTAATTTATATGGTTAATTACTACCATCAACATTAGTTACTTTCTTCTTCAATTTCAGATTCTATCATTTTTGATCACTTACAAATAAATATTTTCATATTTATTTTAGATAATATTTGTTAAGCATATTTAATATACTTGACTCAATACTTTCATATCTTCGATATTCATGTTTTTAATATTGAATTTTAATTACTGATAACTGCTTTACAAAGCTTCATACATGAATTTATGAGTTTTTTGCTCTACAGTTTATTAAAATATTTCATATTTTATTGTTAAGCATATTAAATATACTTGACTTACTAAATATGTGAATTGCAATATGTACAATCAGAATACGGTTAATTTATTAGCTAAAATCGACTTTAAAGCTCTTGTGTGTACTTTTTTGATAAAACTTGTATCAGAGTAAATCAATACCATCAATGATGGATTTTATCGCTTCCAACTACGCATAAATTCTCGTATGGATTCGTATAAGCTGACTGCCGGCCGAGCTGCTTACGCACAATGCTTGTAGCGCCCAGCCAAGGGGTCCCGCCTCTACAAGAGCCATACGCCGAAAAAGATTCACGAAAGAAGAGAATATCGAATGTGTGGAAGATACTTGTCATGTGGAGCAGATGCCGATTATGAAGAGAATCTACTTGTAATTTTCTTCTGGATTCCACTTTGAATTCGATTCTGAAGATACTTGTCATGTGGAGCAGATGCCGATTATGAATCGAAGATACTTGTCATGTGGAGCAGATGCCGATTCTGAATCGAAGAGACTTCTCCACCGGATTTCCCCTAAAGGGTAGCATTGTTTTAAGGCTTAAACCTTCTTGACGGAATTTCATAGCTAGGAATTAAAGAGCCCAGCCGCTCGGTGACGGGCTGGGCGGGGGTCCCCATATATACCCGTCACGAGCTACAGAGCTACAACGGAAAAGAGCTAGCGTAACCGGACACAGACAGCCAACTTTCTTTTAATAAAAATAAAGCAGATTATTACTGTATTTTTTTTTGCCCTGCAGGTCGAATATTTAAATGGCACGCTTAATAATAAGAAATAGTCTGGCCATTCAAAACGTAACCTTTCCATTGACTCTTTTCATTCACGACTGCGATTTTATGTTATTGTGTTGTGAGAATGACGCGCGTATTCATTGATCAATATCCTACGTGAGAACGATGCGCTTGCGAGAACAGAACTAAGGGTCGAACGACGCGCGTATGAATTGATCAATATCCTACGTGAGAACGATGCGCTTGCGAGAACAGAACTAAGGGTCGAACGACGCGCGTATTCATTGATCAATATCCTACGTGAGAACGATGCGCTTGCTCTCGCGCGTATGAATTGATCAATAATTGTCAATTGTAATCGGGGGCGACCATAGGCCCAGAATACAATCGAATCGAACTAGAGACAGCGCCAGACGTATATATATATATTATATAGATTCAAAACGTAGAAAGATCTTCCCGTGGGGGGAACTCGAGGATCTGCCCGTGGGGGGAACTCGTACGTAGGATACTGAACAGCCGGATAAACAACTGCAGCGAAAGCTTCAGTCTGACTCTAAGGACAGACCGACCCGTCAAGTATGTAACCCGTCAAGTATGTAATCAAGTATGTAACCCGTCAAGTATTTAATATAATCAGATTCGAGTGGTTATTAGAGATGATCGAATTCCAAGTAATGAGTGGTTAATAGAGTAGATCGAATTCCAAGTAATGAGTGAACGAATTCAAGCTCATTCGTGAACGAAAGTACGGGAAAAGATCATCAGATGTCAAATGCTTAACACATGCGTCTTGAATTTCATTTCCTTCTTCTTTCATTTCATTCGACTACAGGATCTATTAGAGGCGGGACCCCTTGGCTGGGCGCGACAAGCATTGATCAATAAGGTTCGACTCCCTTCACTAATACAAGGTCTCAGCCCCGGACTTTAAACGGGGAAGACTTCACTTTCGCTTTCGTAAACGGTAGCCTTAGGGAAGCCTATTCTCCCTCTGGCTGGATTGAATCATTATTTTGCTTTTTTCAGATAGGTAAGACGTGAACCCGATCCCATTCCTCCCTCGATATGTGGAATCGTCTTTCGCTGTCTTTAGTTCGATTCGATCTTGAAATTTGAATGGTTATAGAGTGAGAATGAGATATCACCTTCGTTCATTGAATTCGACTACTGGATCGGAGGTCTATCATTCGCTGGAGGTCTATCTCTATCATTCGCTGGAGGTCTATCTCATTATAGATAGTGTGCATCTCGCTGGAGGTTGTGCATCTCGCTGGAGGTCTATCATTATAGTGTAGTGTGCATCTCGCTGGAGGTCTATCATTCGCTGGAGGTCAGTGTGCATCTGACCCCTACCCCTAAGTGTATTTTCGAGACGTCGTATACTGTTATCACTCGTTGCTCTCGCTTACGCTCGAGTTGCTCCCCGTGGTCGTTCCTCTCACTATAATCGTTCGGGACTCATTCCAAGAGAAAGCTGTCTAAAGAGAAATCTTTCCTTTGTCTGAGGGTCGGCTTTCTTTCCTGGAGTTCAGAGAAGGGCACGGGACAGAATGAAACCTTTCTTAATATATATATATACAAGGCATTTCAAAAATCACTCCCATCCGAGTCAAGAGATAGGGATTCTGAGTGATAGGCACTTTGATGTTGATGGTGCCGAACCAAGGTGTGTAGCCTCTTCTGCCTCTTCGTAGTCTGCTGCTGCTGCTTCATATACTATGAAAGAGTTAGTAGTCCCAACCGATCACCTCTAAGGGGGGACCGTGTCAGGTGGATCCTATACCTTGTTAGTTTGAATTTGATGATAATAGTGTGTGTTGTTATTTATGCGAATCGAATGAAGAGAGGGTGTTTACACCCTGGTTTACCCATGAAGAGAGGGTTTTTACACCCTGGTTTACCCTACCAGCCCCTATTAGCTGGAGAGCTCAAAGTCACTGTGGGATAACACAAGCCGGAGAACTCCAAAGTCACAGCCGCGAACAAGAGACAACCTGCACTTTTGATGAATATACTTTACATCAATCCGTGTGCTAAATCAGTCATTTTGAGCCCTCTCCCTTTAGGTCGATCCCGAGGATCTTTCGTAGTTTTTAATCTCCATTCCTTACTGTTATTAATTGGGGGTCATGAAAATATATGAAATACATTCTTTTGGTCTACTCGAAATCGAAAGAAGTGAGTGTTATATTTTAACTACTCCTCCTTCTTTTCACTCTTTATGGCAGCAGCTAGTTCAGTGGCAGCTATCTTGCTCTCTTGATGCTCGATTCCTCAGGTTTATGTTTTATTCCTCACTCGGCCCTCCTCTGCGGTCGCACCTATTTGAAGCAGAGAAGTATCAAGATGAGGTAGGGGCTGTGACCTTGTATTCTATCTCTTACTTGGGTTCCAAACCAGGGTCCGCTGTGCCTTATAGTTTTTCTATAAAAAAAAACTTCTTGCTAATGCAATTTGGGATTCTCTGGTCAACCAGCTGTAGAAGCCTTTACTCGAGGAATTGGTGCTCAATAGAACTGATGCGCTCCATTTATGAATATGAAAAACTTGAGCGAGTGAAGCCTG
>JBBMJZ010024668.1:0-10517 GCA_037833815.1 Zingiber zerumbet
TTATTTTTACGAACAAAAACTGCGCCGGCGTTGTTTATTATTATATTTTAAAATTAATATCTGTTCTTATTCGAATGCATAATTATTTAACCACTTTATTATCATTTTATATGGTGTCCCCGGATCATGGTATTACGATAAGACATTCAGATTATCTCCTAGGCACCCCGGTTTAAACCCAGCTACAACGTATTTGTAAGAATTTTTTCTCTAAATGGAAGCGTAATTAAAGGATGATGAGTTTCTGGGTTGGCCGTCGCGTGCGGTTTCCCGATTTACCCTGGTAGTCGGTGGGAAACTTTCGTGTGACCGGGCCGATTATCCAAAGATCCTTAATGAGGATAACTGGGATTACTAATTTTTTATATATATATGGACATTTATATGTTTTCCTTTTTCAACCCTGAAATTAGGTAATTCTAAAATGTATAATCTTTATCAGTAACAAATTTAATAATTTAATCAAACCGATTAAAATGAAACCTAATATATTAAATTGTTTTTAATAAATATGGAATTTTTATTAAAAATTTAAGTAAATTGGATCAATAAAATATCAATTAATTTATTGATATTAAAAAAATTAAATGAACATCGATAAAAAATCATTAATTTGTTGATAAGATAAAAAATCATTTAAGACCAAATTTTAAAAATTAAGACCAAATCTACTAAATTGAATTAATCAATATCTTTTTTAAAAAAAAACGGAAATAACCCATTCCAACTTTCAAATTAGTTAATTAAATTTAATCAGTCTTTACTCGTCCCTATTTAGATTTATGTATTTGAATATTATATTACTTTTAAATTTTGTCTATATATGTTAGTTATAATTAATTTAAAATGTTAATAAGGCAATATCATATTATTAGCTATGTCCAATATTACTACTTAAATTATATATGTCATTCTCGTCGAGAAATTAAGTAAATATAGCATAATTATAAATGGTCATATGATATAACCTATGCCAAATTATAAATGGTCATATGATATTAAATATAGCATAATTATAATTCGATGCTTAATTGGCGTGACACTTTCCTTCAAATTGGACATTTTCTAGACAGGATGTGCTTTCCCTTTCAACCCTTTAAATTGGGCACTCCTAAAATGTATAATTGTTTGTCTTTTATAATAGTAGGATTGACTAAGTCAATTAAATTGAAATTGAATAAATTATTATTTTTTAATAAAGAACCGATCTTACTTTGTTACTTTCTTATGATAATCAAAGAGACTAAATTGATAAAAAAATCAGTTAATTCAATCTAAAATCTAAATAATTAAAAACACTTACTAATATGTTCATTTTAATTAGTTTAATCAAATTTAGACTTTTTAAATGAAACCAAATCAATTAAATTTAATTAATTGATATTTTTTAAAAAAATAAATTAATCAAACCAAAATTTTAAATTCAATTAATTATATCAATTAATTCAATTTAAGGGATCTTTTACTCACATATCTTATTTGATTGCACTCATTCATATATTTGAATATTATATTATTTTTAAAATATATCTATGTATTAGTATATTTAAATTAAAAACTTAATAAAATAATAATATCATATTAGTAGATATGTACAATATTACTAGTTAAATTATGGCAGTGCCATTATTGTAAATGAGAAATTAAGATAAAGATAATTTTGATGCTAAAAATTTTATAAATAGATATGAAAAAAAATAAAATTAATCCAATTATTTGTTAATGTATAGAAAAAAACACAAAATTCCTCCGTTGACTTGGAAAAAAAAATCCAACTGTAGATTCTATTCCTCCGGTCCAATTGAACAAGCTGTCGTAAATATCTTGTTCATGAGGAGCTTTGTTTTTTTTTTTGAATGTTTCAATGGTTTATAAGAAATAATTAAATAGATTTTTGACTTTTTCTACGTACGCCACTTTAAAAAGTAAAGTTCTCTCAGTCAATTTTTCTCCATTTTATAAAATCTAAACCTAAGATTGGATTTTGTGAGTTTGGTGTTCAAATTCAAGAGGGAAAAAACTAGCATTTGATCCATTAAAAATCCTTCGGGGGCATGAGGAAGGTGTTGGTAAGGACCGCGGTGATTTGCGCGACGGCGGCGGCGGCCGTCGCCGTGACGGCGTTCGTGGTGCGGCGCCGGAGGCGGATCAACGGGCGATGGTCTCGCGCCGGCGCGGTGTTGAAGGAGCTCGAGGAGCAGTGCGCCACGCCCATCGAAAAGGTGAAGGAGGTGGCCGACGCGATGACGAAGGAGATGCACGCTGGCCTCGAGTCCGAGGACGGGAGCATGCTCAAGATGCTCATTAGCTTTGTCGACAGACTCCCCACGGGGTACGATCTATCATTCCTCCGAAAAGAAAATTCCCCTTTTTTTCCCCTTGCGATTGATTCATCGTAGATCTAACATGATGGAATCATGGGCTCTTCGATTGCCGCCTTGACAGGGATGAGAGAGGATTGTTCTACGCCTTGGACCTTGGAGGCACCAACTTCCGCGTACTGCGCGTACAATTAGGGGGGAAGGAAGGGCGTGTTGTGAATCAACAGTGTGAGGAGGTATCAATCCCTCAGGATCTGATGGTTGGTGGTTCAGATGTAAGTCGACTGATTGTTCTCTTCTCTCTTCCTCAAGGATCATGTTTCTTGTTCCAATCTGATTCTGCTGGTTGTTCTTGGCTTTGTTATGTTTCCAGGAACTGTTTGATTTTATTGCTTCAGCTTTAGCAAATTTTGTTGCTTCTGAAGATGAGGATTTTCACCTTCCCAATGGCAAACAGAGAGAACTTGGTTTTACCTTCTCGTTTCCAGTTAAGCAAACCTCAATTGCTTCCGGCACTCTTATTAAGTGGACAAAGGGTTTCAATGTAAATGGAACGGTGGGTTCTGCTTCCCTTCTATTTAGCAAAATTATACTTCGTTTTTTAGTTTCATATTATTTGTTAGTTGGTCAAAGTATGAGGAATAGGTTGTGTTGATTTCAACTGTTGTTGAGATAAAATGATGTGATAACAAGAGCAGTTTTTGGAAGATATATATAATTTTGCAAAAAAATATAATAAAATATATTCAATAGGAATTTTCATTCCATAGTTTGAGAAGATGAAAACTTTGGAAGGGGAATTGTAAGTCCCACCAAAAAGGGTTGATTTATGAACCATATACATGGGAAAGATTACTCGTAGTTCCTTCTGCTTGTATTTATTCCTAATTGAAATATTACTTATCCTTAAAATATATGCAGTTCACAAATAGTTTGCTAGTATGTACATTTAGGTCCTTAATAATTGCCCTTCAAAACGTTTTTCCTTCACTTAAAATACAAGTTACAAGTTACGATGAATTCTACCATTTACATTCTGCTTTGATATGGAAATGCATTCATTTATTTTTGAAAAACAAAGTTCATTAAATATATATCTTGTGAATCAAACTTAATTAGAAGATAAATTGTCTGATGAGAAAAATGAATCTAATCAACACTGGTGTAGCACTTCATCTGCTTCAATTTATTTATTTATTATTATTATTTTGCATTATATAACAGTCACATTCTGTGATGTTTATCTATTGAATTCAAGCGCATGGATCATAGCATTAGACCAAAGCATAGGTTGTGAAAATGATTGATCTCCTGTAATCATACTGTCCAGGCTATCCTTGTTCTGTCTAACCTGCTAGCCCTGAAAAAAAAAGACGAGAAATAAATTAATGCTCATACTGTGTCACAAGTTATGTGGTTGAGATTGGTTGCCTAATACAAGTCGTATGCATCAGTCTTGAAGATCTAACAAGATATCCCAAGTTGTATAGATAATTGAAATCTCATATAAATTTGAATTCACCTTTTGCATACTCTATCAAGAGATTGAGGTGTCAGTTTGCATTTACATTAAGCATTTTGTATGGTAAAGAAATCATAGTCGAATATTGACAAAGAGATTACTTTGTACAGTTTTTGATCAGGCAGTTTCATCATGAGCCTAAAACATCAGTAGAGATGTTACAATTGCTATGATAATCCATTTTGAATATTTATTTGGTCATTATGCGTTTTAATTCAGTTCTGTTTGTGAAGGCAGGTCGGTGAGGATGTTGTGGGTGAACTGACTAGGGCCCTGCAAAGACAGGGTATTGATATGCAAGTTACAGCTTTGGTTAGTTCCATTCTATTTTTCTATTCATTTCATTGAGATCTGTTTTGTCATGATTTATTATATATAGATGAAAATCAAGCACACATTTAACTTTTTGATATAGGTTAATGATACAGTTGGAACCCTTGCTGGTGGCATCTATGATGATAATGATGTTGTTGCTGCTATTATACTTGGCACCGGTACAAATGCAGCATATGTGGAGCGTGCTGATGCAATTAAGAAGTGGCAAGGTCCACTTCCTAACTCTGGAGAAATGGTAAGACTGTGAAATCGAGCATGACTTAAACAAGAGTGATTCTGAAATGAAAGTCATTTGAATCTAATGCCAATGCAGTTTTTCACTTGCATCAAGATTCTCATGGATTATATCATGTTACATAGGAAAAACTTTACAAGTTAGATAATTTCTTAAGGCAATTTACTTGTACATTAGGTTATTAACATGGAGTGGGGAAACTTTCGCTCCTCATGTCTGCCAACAACAGATTATGATCATGCACTCGATGCTGAAAGTTTGAACCCTGGTGAACAGGTCATTACTGCATTTATTTCCAACAGTATATTTATCTTTTCCTGGTTTATGTGATTTGTTAATTTAGAGATTTTTCTAGTGACTAACAGATCTATGAGAAGCTAATTTCTGGAATGTATCTGGGTGAAATAGTCCGAAGAGTTCTATTGAGATTGGCTATAGAAGCTGCCTTATTCGGAGACAATGTTCCTCCACAGCTTGAAGTTCCCTTTGTGCTACAGTATGTTATTCATGGTCATTCTTAGGATGCTAGGATGCTAGGATGCAGCAATTACTAGTTTCTTTTGATGCCAAATATTTTTTTCTATCAAATAGGCATTTCATGTTTCATTTTTTCATTTACACTTCTTTTCTTAATGTGTATGGGTATTAATCCTTTCAAATGCTTTCCATTTTGACAATTTATTATGCTCTTGACTATCATATTATTGTTGTGCTTCCTCGAAAATACTTTTTGGCATGATGCCTATGCACAAAGAATTTGTAATGTTAATGTTGCTGCAAAGGTATTTCTGATAGATTAGTCCGCTTAGCAATTCTATGAAATTGAAACACATAGTACATTAGGGTAACAAGCACTATTAGTGGAGACTACATTATCTCTTTGATATCAACAACAACAACAACAACCAAGCCTTATCCCACTAGGTGGAGTTGGCTTGGTCATGTGGGGTGCCCAGGTCAATGTATGACCTTTTGCCATCAACTAGGTGGGGTCGGCTTTCATTTAACATTTGCCATAGTTTATCTCTTTGATATCAAATTACACTTAATAATTTGATGGGCAAAAATTAGAAGGGAGCCTCTTATTTTCATTACTGTTAAAACTAAGGTACCTCATATTGAAAAAAAATAAATAAAAGAACACTCCACCCTAACTTTTTCTCCTTAATTATACTCTTTATCAGACCGTTCCTGCAGATTTTATCCAAAACTGGTTAACCTGTAAAATGAGCAATTTGGAAAGAAAACTTAGGATGAGGCGTGCTTTTGATATATTTTCTTTTACGTTGGGCGCCCTTTTAATGATAATGAAAATAAGGAGGGCTCTTTTGTTTTGTTTTGTTTTTCCTATTTTTGTTACTTTAACTTGTTTCCTGTTCTCTATTTCCTTCTTAATTTGATTGCATAAACTTACAAGGCAAAGGTACATTTTATCATAATTTTAGCCAACTAGAATGTTAGCTATAAATCTCATATAGTATACATGTTTTAATTTATACTTATGCAATTGACATGATTCATGTTGTAGAAAAGATAATTCTTAGTTCCAATAGTTACTCAGTTTCAACCTTTTCTTTCTCACGGTAGAAATTGTATTTTCCTGCCAATATATTTCCACATTTATCATTAGATATTCCTTTTACAATATGATGCTTCCAGTTTCCTGTTGATTCATTGTGCTTGGCTACCGAATACATGGAATGTGTCAAAGAAGCTAATTTATGTGATAGTTCATTAGTGAGTTGCCATTTGTTTGTTAGTTGCATTGATTTAATTCTACTATTATTTGCAGTAATCACACATTCTAAGATTTCAGTTGCATTTGCCTACCTTTTATGTTTTTTTTTGTCAAAAGCATAATCACTGTATGTTTTTATAAAAATTTTACAGGACACCAGTCATGTCAGCAATGCATCATGATACTTCAGCTGATCTCAAAGTTGTTGGGGCCAAAATGCAGGATTTCTTGGGGGTCTGGATACATTCCTATCTACCAAACCATTTCAATTTCCAGTGATGCACCATTGCACACTACTTGTCTCTAACTACTACATTCCTCTTCTCCCGTTTCAGATCTCCAACTCCTCCTTCAAAGCAAGGAAAGTGGTCGTCCAAGTGTGCGATATTGTGGCTAAGCGTGGGGCTCGTCTCGCTGCTGCGGGAATCATTGGCATTCTGAAAAAGCTCGGACGCGACCGCGCCAACATGAAGAGGACTGTGATTGCCATGGACGGTGGGCTATATGAACACTACACTATCTTTAGAGAAAGCTTGCTCGCCGCACTGAAAGAAGTTCTTGGAGAAGAGGCCTCAGCTTCAGTGCTGGTTATTATGGCCAATGATGGATCAGGCATTGGAGCTTCTCTTCTTGCAGCTTCTCATTCTCAGTATCTTGAAGATTAAAGATCCATCCCTAAGTTGCTCTTCTTGCAGCATCTGATTCTTAGTATCTTAAAACTTAAAAAATCGATCTCTAATCCAAAACCTATTTAGATTTTGCCATTTTTACAATTTAATAGTTATTATGGGTGGCTTTAATTTAACACCACAGTGGGGCAATTGAAGAGTTTATCTTGATAATGTATTGGTGGCTTAAAGCAGGATCAAGAAGACTACTGATCCACTTAGTTCTTTTGTTCTTTGTTTCAAGAATTGATGAATTAAATAAGATTGATGGTGGCAGCCACCAAGACTACTGATCCACTTATTGATGAACTAACTATTTAAAAGCGGCTGTACCAGATCTTGACAATTTTTAATTTTTTTTTTCAATTATGTGACTGAGAATGAAAAGGTAATCTGTTTCTTGTTTTGAAACTTACAAATTAGCTGTTCTTTATTAAAAATGAACTACAACTTTAACAAAATTGAAACCCCAAATTTCCTTTGAATTAAATATTAAAAAAAACATGTCCTTGTAAAAAATTATCAGGAATAAGAAAAGGATAGCCGTTCTTTATGATTTTAACTTTATTAAAGTTATAGAATATTAAAAAGACAAAATCAATGCGCAGAAAACGTTCACATTAGCCAATGTGTTTCCCCAAAACCCACGAAGAAACACGTTGGCAAGTGAGGGCAATTGCATGGCTTTCTCGTCTGTGGCAACTAACACCGCACGTCGTGCCTTGTGGAATTGAATTATTGGAGTCGCCTGTTCGCACAATAATCTGTCTTCCTAACCAATTCAATTTACGACGACATATGGATCGATACCATGTCACCATCGCCTAATGAATTGGTAGGGTTGGTTCATACCAGAGTATTATTGTCAATAGGCTTGGATCGACTATGATTATCAATAAATACGAAATGACCTGCTTGCTTTAATCCTTTCTTACATGTGCTGCCATAGCTTAGCAAAACCTTCATGATTTATCTTTCCTTCCTCCTTCTAGATAGTAGGACCGTTGAGATGACGATTTTATCTTTTTGTTACCGATATCATGTCACCATCCTCTCAGCAGCCGACGCCTAATAGCTAACCGAGCAACTACGCTCCACAAGTCTCAACATCTTTATGGACAAAAAACTAAAAATTGCGTTGTGTGGCTAGTCCTTCCTCATCGCTCCAAATTAATATTAAAATTCAACATGATTCTGCTCTATCGTTGATTTCTTTATTTATTCAAACGTTGGACCACTTCAAATGATAGACGGATGACAAAAATTCTGAGATTAATTGATCAATGTGGTTTTGTATTCTTTGGATTTGGAATTATATTTCACTTGTGTAAATAACTTTGTGCTAGTGCAGATTGACGACGGCACCACCGGTCTATCGAGGAGGAGGATGAAAAGGAATCTTCTTTCAATTTTAGAGTTGGGGTAATTATAGATTGGATTAGTTTGATTAATAGGATCAAATAATATAATATCAGGATCTACATCTAATCCTATATCCGATAATTTTTATATATTAGATATCCAACGGGTTATTAGTTATTTGGATATGCAACCTTATATCCAATTAAATATAAAATATAACTACAACTATAAATATAAATATAATATAGATAAAAAAATAAAATAGATATTACTAATTACACGTTATAGCAGCTAATCGGTAGTAGTTGCTACTACATGTAACAGCTTATCGGTAGTAACTATTACAACGTATAACAGCTTATCGACAGTAGTTACTATAAATAGGGATGATTGTGGATCGAGTTGGCTCAATTATTAGGTTAAAAAATTATTCGGCCTATTAAATTAA
The DNA here is from genome assembly GCA_037833815.1 of Zingiber zerumbet. Lineage (NCBI taxonomy): Eukaryota > Viridiplantae > Streptophyta > Magnoliopsida > Zingiberales > Zingiberaceae > Zingiber > Zingiber zerumbet. Next base: position 8,631 of record JBBMJZ010024668.1, read on the forward strand.
ATAATATAATATTATGACTCTACATTCGGTCCTATATCTAGTGATTTTTTTTATTTGATTTAGATCGGTAAAAATAGATTAGTGGGTTTGATGAGTTACCTGCTCTATAGTGATTAGAATTAATAAAGCATTAAAAAGGTACACTCGTGAACAAATATGCAAAGACTTACAACCCTCACCAAACTCAGCCCAAAGTAACAAGTAACAAAAAAACACCACGTAGTGCTGTTCACACGCTTCACGAGCCGACAGACGCAACCCGCTGTCTTGCACGTGCAAATCGGATGAATGGAATAGGCTCGTTTCGAAGAGTAGTGTTTAATTCTATATACTTGGGGTAATTAAATAAATCATCGAGAATCTAGCAGTGTTTGCACGGTTCTAACAACTTGGGAGGATAAAATAGTAATTTACGAAAATAGTACGTTTTAAAGAGAAAAAAGTCAAAAATAGTCATTCTAATAATTTAGGGGAAAATACCTTTAATTTTGTATTTTCTATCCAGCCACATTTTATGTTGCTGTATTTAAAAAATAACAATTAATTCCTCTTTTATCAAAGTTAAATTTGAAAAAAATTATAAAAGATAATTATATCCTATTTTTTAATATTTTTTATAAAGGAGAAAATATATTAAATTTATTGATAATTTATTTCGATTTTCTCTATTGATATATGAATTAATTTCAACCATTTAAGTCCCTAATTGATATTTTCAGCATGAATATGTTTGTAGATTTAGTATTTAAAATTAATAAATTATGTGTAACCTCCAACCATATATAAAAATTAATATTTAATTATGCAAATAAATAAAATTAAGTATTTTAAAATATATATTTTTGTCACCTCAGCTACACAACCTTTGAATGCAATGTATAATAATTATTTTATTTACTTCCTCTGAATTTAAAATTTTAAATACGTCTCCATTCAATGTTATATAAGATTTTATGAAAATAGATGAAGATATAATTTTTTTTTTTACATGAAGGTAAATTTTTTTCGTTTTTTTTGAACTCTTTTGCTTTCTCATGCATGTACGCGGGCCTTATATCTTAGTTTAACTTGGCTGTCAAAGAGGGTAACACCGACAACGCCAATTCTCAACTGACAAGCTTTGCTTTTGCATGACATCGAGAGTGGACATGCAACAAACTAACATCAACTACATATCCAAAAGAGCGACAGAGGGTATAATCACTGGATGCTTCTATATTTTTATCTTTTTATGTATATTTTTACTCTTATATATACCATCGATCCAACTAATTAATATTTAAAGAGTCGATCCTAAAAATATATTAAAAAGATAAGGATAAAATTATCTTTTATAATTTTTTTTATATTTGAGTAAAGGAGGTTAAGTGTTATTTTTTAAGCAAGAGAGGAAATGTTAATGGATAGAAAATATAGGGTTAAAGGTATTTATTTTCTAATAATTTATTTATTTTTGTTAAAATCAAAATTGATATTGTCGATCGAATAAAACAATACATCGGAATTCAGTAGTTGAATTGAGCACAAACTGAGATTCAAATGCCACGAATTAAATTAGAATTCCTTACGAGTCAAAATTATAGTCGAACTAAATTTGAATTTCTTATTTTAAAAATCCATTCACGTTTTTGTTCTTTTATTAGATAATTAAAAAAAGCGTTGGTTGTGTCATGCGCAACGACAGGCGGAGAGTCCAAAGTCACGTGCGCCAGCCATTGTACGCATTAATGCAAATAAATACTGTTTTTTTTTCTTTCCAAATTAACTCGTATCATAATTCATGTTTAGATTTTTTTTTTTCTTTCCTGTTATTTTATTAATTAACGAGGCTGTGAAAAATTAAATTATATTTTTTGAAAAACAAAAGAAAATTTAAAAGTTTTTTTT
>JBBMJZ010024693.1:0-10516 GCA_037833815.1 Zingiber zerumbet
GTACAAAAAAAAATCAGGACAAGTATAACACGCTACACTTTCCTTTTCTGCAAAAATTAAGTACAATAATAATCGTTTGCTACCCAACAACTTTGAAGATGTTTGGATCAGGATCAGTGTTGGATGCTCCTCTATAGTAGTCAGAGCATAACAACATCATATCAGAGCAGCAGTAAGAAGCTGGAGCAGTCAGAACATCAAACAGACTCATAGAAGCTTGTAGAAGAGTTGTGTATGAGTATTGGTTAAGATGCTTTTTTTATTGAGCGTTGAAGGCGCCTTCCATAGCACTAAAGGCAACTTCAACCCCAAAACTTTATCCCACAACTTTAGCTTCTTGTCATTGCTAAAGTCTTCTACGTTATCCGACTGAAGGCGGCTTCTAAGCTCACGAAGGCGCCTTTCATGAATAGTACTTAAGGCGCCTTCTGTCGCATGGAAGACACCTTGAGCATTGTTCTATCGAGGTAACTTGTGCTCCTTTTGTCCTGCAAGTTGATGTTAGTCCAAAATAAATAATAACCTGTAAAATAGAGTTAGTACAATAAATATAGTATTAAATAGTAATTAGATCATGTCTCCTCGAGACTCGAATCTAGTCAGAGTCTTAATTTAGGTTTCTGAAATTGACCTAAATTAGATCGACGCCTACTATTCCCTCAACCGGGATGCGTCCTCATCGAGTCACTCTCCTCCAGTGACTTACTTTTACTTACCAAGTGTTAAATTATCTCCTTGACGTCCAATTTGACCTACCAGGTCTTCCTGTAGGAACACACATCCGGACTTTAACCCATCGAGAATAGAACATCCCGATCTCTTGCCAGAATCCCACATCTGGATTTTGCCAATTAGAAATCACACATCCTGACTAGACTTCCTGTCTGGTGTCTGGTCCTCTTGACCCTTCAAGTTAGTCAACCCTATGCACTCGGTAATAAGGTTAGGTCAACAACACATCTAACTTTAATCCACTTATCATTCATCAAAACTCAAGTTTGATCATTGGTGTCAAATGCACCAACAGAAAGATTCAAAAATTTATACTTTTGATCATTGGAGCAGCGTTATAGGGTCGTCAAGTCATCTTTGAAGCAGTGAGCAAGAGAGTTAATTGTTAGATTTGTTATTCTTGAGGTGTTGGTCGAACCCTCCTTTTATAGCCCTGTCCGGGCCCCTGGATTGGTCCCGGGTGTTCCCACAAGGATGATGTGGTGTGACCTCAGCAAAGCTCTATTTGGTGAACTTTATGTATTTTCGAGCGCCCAGACCCGTTCGGGCACCTGGACTATGACGTATGCTGGACAATCAGCGTGTGCCACCTCAGCTCATGCTAGTCGTCCGTTAGGTCCCATCCCGAGAGCCTGGACCAACTCCGGGCACCCGGAACTTTGAGTGCTTGAATTGTGTCCGAGTGCCTGGAGCCCCTTTTTCAGCCACATGATTTCCTACATCACAAGATTAGCACAACAAACAATAATATGTAAATAAAATATTTGATAGTTTAAAGACTATCCGGTTTTAACTTTCAGATTTCCATGAAACTCTAGGTTGAACCTATAGGATCGAGACATGCTAGAGGTGGGATGAATAACACTCGTGATTATCACGTTTTTAGCAAAATACAGAATGCACAGCGGAAATAAATAAACAAACACAACAATAAGACAAGTTGGTTTTACTAGGCTCGGAGTTTGTGACGACTCTTACTCTAATTAGACACACACTTATTGAGTGTTTACTTTGGGTGATTCACTATCAATCCATAATTTTAAGTATAGAGATAAAGTACAATGATAAATTAATTAAAAATACTATGACACTTATACCGACGACTTTAGAATTTGGAGAGACGTGCTTTTAGTCGTCGGAGTTGTGTAGACTTGTCTTTGGAGCAGCGTGTAGGAGCAATAGATGTTCAGAATTTACTGTATTGAGGTGCTAGTCGAGGCCTCCTTTTATAGCCAAGTTGAACCTGATCTGATCCATTGATCTTGGGATCACTATTTATGACTTGACTTTTATCGGTCAACCGATCCTTTTGTATCAGCCTAACTTTTTGTCCAGATTTTGCCACTTTGGATGAGTCTCCGTTCAGTCGACTGATCCCATCATTCAGTCGACTAATCCCACTATCCTCATTGGCTTATATGGTCTGATTAACTTGCTGTTTATCCACCATTCGGTCGACTGAACCTCCCTGCTTGGTCGACCGAACCTCCCTGCTCGGTCGACCGATCCCCCGGTTAAAACTTCATCACGAGCTGAAATCTGATCTTTTTGCTGGGAGGTTTGATCGACCGATTTGGAAGTTTAGTTGGCCAAATAAAGCAAAATCTGGCCATACAAAAATGTTAGTCTTCCTGCAAAACAACGTTAGAATAAAAGATAAAACAATATATAAAATAACTTTGACAGCTACTGGACTGTTCGGTCCTGACTTTGAGTTTTGCTGAAACTCTAGGTCAGACCGATGCCTACTGTTCTCTTTTTGGGAAATGTGTCCTCACTTACTCCTCTCAGGAGAAACTACCTTTTGCTAGACCGGTTCTTCAGACCGTCTGGAGTTTTGCTCAGCGTTCGAGATTTAGGAATTCATGCTGAACGCCCACTCCATAACCCGCTCAATCTTCCACCTGGTGTTCGCGACCCCTAAGATTTTCATCTAGAGCCCTCGACTCTAAGATTTTTCCCAAAGTCCTTGACCTGCCATGACTTCACCCAGCTCTCGGACCAGAACTTCATTTCTTAACCGCAACTAGGACTTTCCACTTGCCTAATAACAGTCAAGACTTTCCACCTGCCTAGTAACAACTAGGACTTTCTTTTGTCTAAGATCACTTAGGACTTTTCTATACACTCAGTCAACCTTATTAGACAACAAAAACTTTAAATTTAAATCATTTGTCATAATTAAAACTTAGGTTTAATTGTTTGGTGCTTTCTGCACCAATAGAACTGACGTCTACTATTCTCTCTATGGGAAACATGTTCTCATCTACTCCTCTTATGAGAGTTTATCTGATGTCAAACTGGTCCTTCAGGCTATTTAGACTTTTTGCTAAACATTTGAGACTTTAGGACTTTTCACTGGACGTTTGATCTCCGACCCATCCAGACTTCCGCCTAGTGTCTGTGACCTCCAAGAATTTCACTCACTATCCTCAACCTATATGATTTTTTTCCCTGATATCCTCGATCTGCTAAGACTTCTGCCCAGTTCCTCGGATCAGGACTTTCTTGCCTAGCTGCAACTAAAGCTTTCCACCTTCCTAGTGTTCACTAGGACTTTTACCTTGCCTAAACTCACTTAGGACTTTCTTGCACACTCAATCAGACTTATTAGAACCACAATAATCCTTAACTTTAAACCTTTTGTCATTATCAAAACTTAGATTTTGATCATCTGGTGCTTCTTGCACCAATAAGAAAGTCTTGGGTGTTAAGTGATCAAATGCTGAGTAAAGAAAGCCAAAACGGGTCTGGAGGACCAAGGGTTTGGACAATGGTAAGTTGAGGTAAGGTCCTAGAGTGAAGTGATTCTTATGAAAGGAAGAACGGGTAAGGATAAATCCTCTTTATGGGGACAACCTTAGATGTTGATCTGACTAAGGGATTCACTCAAATTCTGAAGTCGCGATCAAATAGTCAAGCGATTGTCAAACTCAATTTATCTTGAATTGCATATTATTGTGTTAACCATTATATTGCAGGATTGGTAAACTGATATGTTGGATTGGTAGATCGAATAGGATCGTTAGACCTAATAGGATCGGCATACTGCTTAACTGATAAGTAAACCAGACGCTAATGTGTCGGCGGAGTCCTCCCGTGTGTTGACGTGACATTCGACGTGGATTAGATAAGTCTCAAATGGTTGATGTGGCATAGGACAAAGACAACTGACTGACATGGCACAAAGATAAAGTTTGTCCTGTTGACGCCACAGAAGGACTAGTCAAGGATAAGGACCACGATATTAACATGGGAGAAGATCCTTATCGACTTGTTGATGTGGTGGAATGGGAGTGGCGAAGGTCAAATCAGTAGATCAATCCTGGGGATTGGTAGACTATAGGATTTGGTTTCGATTTCCATGGTGATCAATATACCAATTAGGCGGATCGGTAGATCGATCAGGTCCTATAAAAGAAGCCCTCGGCCCAAGGCTTCTTTATCAACTTTCAAGTGCCTCCACTCTCGCTTACCTCTGAAATGATGACACTCCGGTGAATCGTTGCTCCGACATCTGTGCTCATCTTTAGATCATTAATTGTTGGTATAATTTGTATTATTTTCTTTACTTATCATCTTTCATACTTGAATTTAAAATGGAACGGTAAACGTGTTACCGCTCCTCAACTTTTGTAAAGACAAGTATCTTTCTCATTATGAGAAATAGACTATTAGTGGATTATCCATCAAAAGAAATCCAAGATCGTTGACCTTGGACTAGCAGTTGCATGCTATGAATCAAGTAAAAATAAATTTGCCTTTTGTGTCATGTTTTCTTTTTTTATTCCATCGCTTACTTTGAAAACCATAAAATAAGTTTTAAAATGAGAAAAAGATAAGAGCGTTATTCAACCCCCCTCCTTCTAGTGCTTTTATGATCCTACATAACTGATAGTAAAATAATAACTAAATTAATATGTATAATTGCATAAATGTGATTCCCTTACAATTAGATTTTGTATAACACTATCATTAGAAATCTCCTATTTGTATTAGAGCCCATTAATCATGTCACATATACCGAAAAATGATCAAATATACATGATTCTCATATTTTTGTTGTTGGTGCAATTATGCTCCAAGTATGTGTCTTGCATCTCATTTTTTATGTTTGGTGAAACATTAAGTTAGAAAATAATTATTGATCTTATATGTATGTAGGTGCAGAATATTTGATATGTATTGTGGGTGCAATAATAGAAGTTTAAATAGGTCAATGAAGATTAGATACTTAGTAGGTGAATGCCCAAATGGGTCACTGAAGACTAGAGACTTAGTAAATGAAAGCTCAAGTAGGTCAAGAATTAACATTACCATCTAAGGTCCTCTTGTGCATACAAGACTCATTGTAAACCAAATGGATTTATCACACATACTTGGCTAGCGAAGATATATCAATGTGGCAAACGAGACATAAATTCCCCATTAATCAAGAAGATGTTGCTGATTTGTGATGGGATTCTAACATCCATAGGCTCTCCCTTAGTAGCAGTATAGTGCTTGGTAAGATAGCATGCATGATTTGATCGAAGAGAAAGTCCAATATTCAGCCTATTCACAGTATAAGTAGAACATGAGAGGTTACATACAAGGGGCCCATAATCATATGTGTTAGACAAAGCATGCACTTTGTGGGAGTAGAGTAGAGAGATAGGAGCATATCTTCCTTAGATACCCCATGACAACTCAGATATGGAGGAAGGTAAAGGATTGTCTTCTAATGCACAAAGAGATGACATCCTATATGAGAATGTTTTGAGTCTTCAAGCAACATTTCAGAGAGACTCATATTTTGGTAAAGGCTTAGTACTTAGCCATGTCGGTTATGGTCCATCATATTTGGCAGGCTAGGAGCCAAAACCTTTTTGAAAGAGAAAAAATTGATATAGAGAGTACTTATCGGAAAGTACAAATACATGTATGTAGATCATTTTATATCTTTTTAGATCTGACACTTCATCAGATAAAAAAAAAGCTGTTCAAGAACTTCTTTATAAATCATTTTAGTGGTTATTTACTAATCCAAAAAAAAAAAAAAGAGAATTAGATACTTTGAAAATGAGAAGACAAAGTATATTGATGAGGACTAGGCATGAGGAAGCTCAAGCAGATTGAGGACTGAATATATGGCATGTGAAGTCCCGGTAGATCAAGAGACAAGATATTAAGCAAAGTGATGAGACCTTAGAGGTGACAAAGTCTCTAAGAATGGAAGACTTGTAAGCTTGGAAGATTCTTGGCATGACAAAGTCTTAAAGGCATGGAGAGTCTCTTGGTACAAAAGTAACCTCCTTAGAGGAGAGTCGAGTGCACTTGTACTTGGGGTATAGGTGGAACTATACTTAGAAATGGACTAAACCATAGAAGTGGTTGGAGTCAAATAACAATTGTTTGAAAGAGTTATTTAATCAATTAGTTAGGAGTTGAGGGTTAAACAAAATTTGGAGGTTTATGCCTATCGAAATGTCGTTTGGGCACACGGGGACCACACTTATAACTTATAGCAGATGTGAGAGTCTAGAGGTTTTTGCCGACCAAAAGGTCGTTGGAGCACATGGGGACCACACTTATAACTCGTAGCGAATGTGAGAGTCAGGAGGCTTTTGCTGACCGAAAGATTGTTGGGGCATGTGGGAACCACGCTTATAACTCGCAGTGGATGTGAGAGTCTGGAGGTTTTTGCCAATCATAAGGTCGTTGGAGCGTGTGGGGACCACACTTATAACTCGCAGCGAATATGAGAGTCCAGAAGTTTTTGCTGATAGGTCGTTGGAGCACGTAGAGACCATACTTATAACTTGTAGCGGATGTGAGAGCATGGAAGTTTTTGTCAATCGAAAGGTCATTTGGGCACGTAGGGACCATGCTTATAACTCATAGCAGATGTGAGAGTCTAGAGGTTTTTGTTGATCGAAAGGTCATTGGGGCACATGGGGACCACACTTATAACTCACAACGGATGCAAGAGTTTAGAGGTTTTTGTCGACCGGAAGGTCGTTGGGGCACATAGGGACTACGCATATAACTCGCTACGAATGCGAGAGTCTGGAGGATTTTGTGATGCCAATCGAGCACGTTTTGTGTTTTGATTAAGGAGTGAAAAAGAGTACATGACTCAATATATATTTTTCTTAGTAATGCAAAAATATCCTTAAGTTCCATAGTGTTGTAGGTAGTTAATGCTCCATGGTCAATCTAGCCTCCTACCACTAGGATCTTGTAGGTAGTAGGCCTCAGAAACGAGCTTTTGAAAAACTTTATAAGGCTCACTCCATTGGGGTTCTAGTTTGTTAACGTCTTCAACAAGCTTGACTTTTTTCACACAATCTCCTTGAAAAAATCAGAGGACAACATGCCAGTTATAATTTTGCCTCATCATCTATCGGTAGGATGTCAGCCTGATGGTTGTCCTTTAGAATAATTTTTGAGTGGACTCTTCACCTACCTTGATAGGAACTACTGCTTCCTGGCTATAGACTAAGAGAAAATGTGTCATCTCAGTGCTCTCCCACGGGATGGTTCGGTATGCCCATAGAATGCTTGGCAATTACTCCACCCACCCAGTTGTCGTCCACATGATCGAGTTTGGTTTTGACTCCTCGAATAATATCACAGTTTGTAACTTCCTCTTGATCATTGCTTTGAGGGTATACCACAGAAGTGAAAACTTGGAGAATGCCAAAACTTTCACACCATTCTTGAATCCTATGCCCTTGGAATTGCTTCCCATTATCCGAGATGAGTTTATCAGGAATTTCAAATAGAAATAGGATATTGACCCATAGAAACAAGATGATTGAATGCTCAGTGATTCAAGCCAAAGCTTCTGCCTCTATCCATTTAGAAAAATAGTCAACCGTCACAAGTATGAACTTATTTTGAGTGGGGATAGTTGGGAAGGGACCCACGATGTTCATTCTCCATTGATCGAAAAGACAAGAGACCAAAGATGCCTTTAGGGGCTCAGTTGATAGATAGGGAATGTTTTGATGTTTTTGACAAGAAGCACAAGTGGCTACCAGTCGAACGACATTAGCTAGCAGAGCAGGGCAGAAATATTCCGCTAATAATATCTTTTGCACTTGCATTTTGGCCTCCTACATGACTATCACGTAACCCTAATAATTTCTTGCAGAATATAGCCAATGTTGTCTAATCCAATACACTTGAGCATTGGATGAGAGAAAGCTCGTTTGTATAGATGATCCCCTATTAGAGTGAAGTGGTTGATCCTTCTTTTGACGTCTCGAGTTGCCTTAATGCTGATCAGGAAGATTCCTTACTGAAGGTATAAATTAGTCAAATCTGCTAATCAATTAGTTCTTTTATGTTTGTTTGTAGGTCAATTTGAACTATTAGTAGGGTTTACACCACGAATTTGTCCAAAACCCAAGTGGGATAATGAGCTGGTCATTTTTGCTAGTTCATCTGCTTTCTAATTATCCGCCCGGGCCATCTTGTGTAAAGTGACCTCTAAGAAACTAGACTTCAACTTCTCATATGCTTGTGTATATCTTGAACCGCTCACTATTAACTTAAAAATTTCTAGCCAAATGTTGGGTCATTAGTTGAGAGTCTGAGTGAATGGCCACTCAAGTTGCTCCCACGTGTTTTGTTGCTTGAAGTCCGGCTAGTAGTGCTTCATATTCATCTTCATTATTGGACACTATAAAATCTAGCCAAACGGATAACTGCAGCACATCTTCTTGGGGAGATATTAATAAAATTCCTACGCCACTACCCAGTCGAGTAGAAGATCTATTAACGTATATTCTCCAAATTCCCTCCGGTTCTAAATTATGAAATTTAGTCAAGAAATCGAACACAGCTTGAGCCTTGATAGTTGTTCAGGATTGATATTGTATGTTATATTCACTTAGCTCTGTAGTCCACTTGATCAGTCTCCCTGAGGCTTCAAGATTTATCAGCACTCTGCCCAAGGTGTTATTAGTGAGGACTATGATAAGATGGGAGAGAAAATAAAGTTGTAGGTGGCGAGCGGTCAAAACTATCCTATAAGCTATTTTTTAAGAGCAGTACACCAACACTCAACACCCATTAATAGATGATTCAAAAAATTATAGGCTTTTGTACATTGTTGTCTTGCCTAACCAGCACCGATCCCACAACTTCTTTGGTAGCCAACAAATATAGTCACAATTGCTTTCCGACCATTGGCTTAGAAATGGATGGTAGAATTTCCAAGTATTTCTTGAGCTCAGTGAAGGCTTTATCACAATATTCGTCCCACTAGAATTTGGTAGTCCGACAAAGTATTTTGAAGAAAGGGAGGGTCTGGTCTACTGGCCGGGAGATAAATCGAGAGAGTGCAGTGATCCGACCGAGATTTTGTGGGCATTCATATTTATAAGTGCTTGGACTATTTTTAGGTTAACCTCGATTCCCTGCTTAATGACAATATACCCAAGGAACCGACCTCCCCTTGCTCTGAATAAGCACTTGTTTGGATTCATCTTGAGCCCATATTTCCATAGAGTGCTGCAAGTTTCTTCTATGTCTAGAATTAAGTTTATCGTTGGGAACATGTGTTCAGGATATCATCCACATATACTTCAATATTTCTTCCAATCTGCTACCGGAAGATTTTGTTCATAAGCCTTTGATATGTTGCTTCTTCGATATGTTGCTCTTGTATTCTTTAGTCTAAACAACATAATAGTGTAGTAGAAGGTGTCGTCAGAGGTAATGAAGCTAATATTTTCTTGATCTTCCCGAGTGAGGGGGATCTAGTGGTATCCTTGATAAGTATCCAGCATGCAGATCAAGTCACTCCTGGAAATGAAATCAATCATCTGATCGATGTGGGGAAGTGAGTAACAGACCTTTGGGCTTACTTTATTGAGATCCCTGAAGTCAATGCAGACTCACCATTTGTTATTAGGTTTGACTTCTAGTTGGCAAGCCAGGATAGAAATTGCACTTCCCTGATATGCCTCGATTTCATCAATTTGTTGACCTCCATTCAAATAATATTGTTCTGATTCGACCCAATGTCCCTCTTCTTATGTTTGACCGATCGGGCATCAGGAGGAATGTGGCGTTTGTGTTCCATCACAGATAGAGTGATACCTCTAATTTCCTATGGCGACCAAGTAAAAATATCTCTATGATGAGATAAGCACACCATCAGACTTTCTTTCAACTCTAGAGGAAGATCTACTATAATCCAAGTGACTTCTTAATTCTGGCCAATTGGAGTGGATTTGCACTTCCTCCCGCTCCTTAGCCGGCTAGGATATGGGCTCATTTTTATAGCATGCACTCTTGCTACTTGGGTTTTTTAAGCTTTACGCGCCTCTTCTGGTAGAAGGTGGAGATTACTGCTCGAAACACATATAGGGATGGTATCCCAAGGATGACATTATTTTCCAATGTAGGATTAACCACTATAAAAGTTCTTCTCCAGGTCCTCATTAGGGGCTCAATTCCCAAGTTGATGGCCTGTTGAATTTGGTCGACCGATTACACATCATTTCATGTAAATCCATATAAGGCAGCGATCATGGGCCGAAGCTCACCTTGGTCGATTTATATTTTGTCAAAGGTTATTTTGAAGAGGACATTGGCATAACTTCCTATATCCACGAAAACTCTAGATACTTCAAAGTTGGCGATGATAGCTTTGATAATCAAGGCATCATCATGAGGGAACTCTATGTTGGTGCAGCGGAGGCCGGCAAGAGGGGGGGGTGAATTGCTGTAAACAAAAATAAACTATACCCTCCTCGGATTTCAACTCAGAATAAAAGCAATAGTAAAA
>JBBMJZ010024702.1:0-10516 GCA_037833815.1 Zingiber zerumbet
ACTTCTCACTCCTTATGAGCAGGGCTAGAGCCGTCAATTTGGGTTGGGCCCGTCGGGTTGGCCCGCCCCGCCCCGCCAAACCAATTAAGCAGGTTGGGTTGACCCGCGGGTTGAGAAACACATGTTCGTGGACGTGGAGAAGGACATGATACGGTTTAAGATATGAAAGTTTTTCTAGCTGACTGCCGACTTTATTGATCATAAAATTGAGGTCATAGATGGCTGAATCTTTTTCAGCTTGAAGCATTGAAATTTGCTTCTGCTAGTCAACAACTATCAACTCTTGAATAACCCACAATCCATCTATCTCACCCTTTGTTGCTTTGATCTTTCTAATTGTCTCTTGCAAACCATCAATCTCTTCTTCAAGTAACATTTTATGTGAATTTATCTCAAGCTGTAATTTTTCATTCTCCTTTTAAATGTTGCATATCAAGTTGCAGAAGCTTGCCGAAGATATGAAAGTTTTTTTTTAATTTTTTAAAAAAATTTTATGGGGCCGCGGGTTGGCCCGCCAAACGCACAGCTCGCCTTCGATTAGGTTGAGTTGGAGATTTCCCAACTCGTTAAGTTGACAGGTTGGCCCGCCCCGCCCTGCTAAATGGTTGGCTCGCCATAGGCCGACCCACCCCGCCATGGGTCGGCCCCTTTGACAGATCTAAGCAGGGCTCCCGATATAAACCCGGGTGGACACAGAGTCGGCCGAATTTTCGGGGCTCAGCTCCCTACTCATAAACAAGGCTCCCAGATTAAACTTGGGCAGACACAGCGCCGGCCGGACATACGAGGCTCAGCACCCCACTCTTCACACGGGTATAGTTCCCAGCTTAAATTCGGTCGACTCCAGACCGATCAGATTCGCTCTAGGAGACAACATTATCAGAGAATTACAACAACCTATTAGAGAATAAGGTTGGGCCCGTGAAGTTGGGTTGAAGTAAATAAAATTGGCTGATGTGGTAGTAAAGTCAAGGAGGGGTTAATACTCGGGGTCGACACGGGCATACGGCTTGGCCAAGCTATCTAGCCGATCGGACATGTTTTCCGATCAAATCGCCAAGTTCGTCTGGCTTGATGGAATCTCGAGCCGCGACCTAGATCAGCTCAGATTCGAGCGGTACAATCGTATGACTCGGTCAAATAGCCCAGCTAATCGGATATGTTATCAGATCGGATCCTCAAGCCCGCTCGGTTCAGGCTACTTGCCATTGTGAACGCTGAGTCCTTAAGGAGACCAAGTCCTCAGAATGGTTAACACTCAGTCTACCCAACCTCGTCCAAGTACAGAGGCCGACCGAACGTTGGAGGGACTCGATCGGCCTATCAACGAAGCATAGCGGGGGTCCATCATCTTAACGACAAAACATTCTTTTTTGGCGTACTGTGCAGCCGTTGTCAGGAATCAAGAGAATATTTCCCTTGCCAGTTGTATACATGAAGTTTCTATCCTGCAAAGCGTAGGAATTGCGGTCTACTCTAGGAAAGTCACAAGGCCATAATGGTTGGCTCTATTTTAGTAATGCATTGAGATTCATATAGAGGAAAAGTAATACTATATATGGGGATCTCCACCTACAAGCGTACGTACGCGAAGCTTTGCTATAAAAGTTCATTTCTTCTTCGTTACTCTTCATCTTCTCCACCACTGTTTGCCTGACTTAAGTGTCCGAGTGCCTGCGTCGGGACCCCTTCCTGGCCCGGATATTGTTGTTTTTTACCTCTAGTTCTTCTCTATGGTACGCAAGTCCAATAGGAGTGTTAGGTCCTTATTGCTTAAAGTCTTCTCACGATCAACATCAACGCCCCGTAACCAACATGCCATCTTCCCCGATTTTAGATAGGATCAGGAGGAATAGCCATTCATTGGTATCCTCAATCTCAAATAGTGCAAGTGATTGGCACCATCTTTTTTTCTATATTGGTGCCCATCAACATAGGAAGTAGGAAGCACACACAACTCTAAGGGTGTGTTTGGTTGGGGGTTATCCTTGATAACTTTGGTTATCCATCAAAAGTTATCAATAAAAACCCTGTTTGGTTTAAGTAATCGACAATTCTCGTGTAATGATTCATGCCTGACACATAGGCAAAAGGGGCATACAATCTAGAATCGGAAGACCTCATAAAAATGAGTTTTTCCTTGATTCTGGAGTTAACAAAATTTGTTGATCAAAAATATCCTCCAATATTTACACTTTGAGACAAAAAATACTCCTAAAATTTTTATAGCAAAAATTTTATTTTAAATTATAAAAACTAAATAAAAAATAAAAATATGTGATATTTTATTTAAAAAATTACTAAAGAAAAATGTAAAGTTCAAAAAGAAAAAAAATGTATTGTTAGTTTTGATAATATAGTAAAATATTAAACTAGGTAATATATTAAAACCTTCGAACAAACAAGTTTTTATCTAAGTTGAACTAAACAAATATTAGGTTATGATTTATTCCTCATAACCTTGGTTATGCGATTACTAGTAATCACGTAACTAAGGTTATACATGATAACTTGAACCAAACGCACTTTAAATGATTTGGATTTGCCTTGGGGTTAACCTACTACTAGAAATTGGTAGTATAATAGTCAATCTTCTTATTTTTACCCAAACAAAATAGGATATCATACTGGTGATTAGCTGGTTGATGAAATTCACAACACAAGGGCAAGTAAAATTTTAAGGAATTTGAAAATGGCCAGTGCTAAAATCCCCAGAAGTGGAACAAAAACTGCTGCACGAACTTACGATGTCCGTAAATGAAAATGGTCACCTACTCTTAAGAGCATGGGGGGTCCCTGTCTGCAAAAGAGATAAGGCTAGTGAGCGTTTTAAGTATTCAGGTCTGGTGCTTGAGGACAAGCACCATTTAAGGGGTTGACAATGATACAGATTGATATAATACAAAAAGGATGAGACTGAGCAAATCTTGAATGAGTTGGCGGCAAATAAACCTCAACAGGAATTGATCGACAATCTTTCAACAAGCAATTAAAAAATTGAAGCAACAATAATTGGTCTATATAAATAGTCAGCAACAATTTGGAGCAATGTATAGGATGAGGATACTTGTCCTCAACCATTATATCCGGATATTTGCCTCATCTTTTGGTTATTTTTTCGTTGGTAGCAAGCCTTCTGGCTTTAGGAGTTGTAACATTTTCTGCTCAGAGATGTTGTTATTTGGTGTGTCAGTTTATGTTCCTCTTCTAGGGATTTTGGCTTTGGTTGTTGCTGAGTCAGAAATTTACCTGTCATATATGCACTGTGAATTCTTTGCTCAGTGTCTGAATTCAAGAGGATGGACATCAATGTGTTCCACCATCTGATCCCTAATATGACGTTAAATTTTGATAAGGAAAAATAAGGAAATCAATTGTTATACATTTAATCTCTAATAGTAGGTGTACCCTTGGGCAAATCCTATTTCCTTAGATCATTCTCTATTAGCAAACACCCTTAGAAAATTAAGGTTCACTTCTCATTTTGCTTTTAGTTTGGTTGCTAATCGATCATTAATAAAGTCGTGTGAGCTTCCGGAGTCAGATCCCCATGATGTTTGTTCCAAGAGAGAAGCAATATGTTGCATTTATAAGATCCCTTGGATAATGTACCTTTGCATCTATATCCATAGGTATGTTGACAACTCGTAGGTGAAGCAGTCTGTCTGGTTAGTATGGGACTGACACAGACAAGCAGTTGCTTGAGTTCACATAGACATCTGTTCATTGAGCTTATATGTTGGCTTTGGTAAACCTAAAATGGTTGTGCATCTTCTTCCAAGTGGCAGGACATTATGTCAATTTTCTTGCTTTTGGATCACCTAGTGTCTAAAGAAATGGTTGCACCTTGATAACCAAGTGAGTGGCTCTTCTCCACCATTTTGCCTTTGGCAAGTCAAGCACTGGGTCAGATGTTGAATGCCTATAGTCGGGGTAGTCATTGAGAGAGGCATTCCAAGGATGGAGGTCTTGTTTTCTTGGCCTCTTTGATCAATCCCAATTGGTTATGATCTACCTGAACCTAGGGTATCACCCCCATTATCCTATTGTCTTTTGCCCTAGCTCATGTAATGGCCCTCATGTAATTGCGTTTGATTTGTTGATCTTGTCTGCATGGAATAGAGTTGTGTGTGTGGTTCTCCTATGTCCTTTCTTCTTCTATCCAATGGATGACTGCTTCATTTCTAACAAATTGTCAACTAACACATTTGCTAAGGGCTTTAAAGTTGTTCCCTTCTCTGGTTTAAATCGTTCTTTTGTTATTTGGTTCAGTCAGTTTATTCCTTCATTTTCCTTGAAAGAATTAAAATGAGTAAAATGGTTCCTTCCATCTTGGAGAGTTGAAATTATTGTATATAGGTGATTACTACGATTGCTTTGGGCACACTATGCTTATTTGTTCCCACCATGATAGAATGGTATAGTGTGGTTAGGATTTAGGAATAAAACTAATGATCTGTTTGCATCGACATCAAGGTTTCTTTCTTTTTTTTTTTTTTGCTAAAGAGATAAACAGTCTGAATCCTTTCATAAAATTTGAAATAAATAATTAGGGGGAATCAGGAGGGAAAAAACAGTAAAACTAGAAAGGTAATGCATATAGTAGAATAATAGGAATTTCAAGTGGAAAAACATCTACTTTGCAAAGCAGACATACAAAGGAGAAAGCTAGCTACTGTTTGCCCCAGAATTTAATACTCCAATGAATATGATGGTTTTGAGGTGCCGTATCTTGGAAAATCTGCTGTGTATGTCTGTCGACACTGCTTGGATTGAAGCTGGTGATTCATCACACAGTATGTTTATTGATAAACTGGATTAGTTTAAGTTACCTTTTCTTGCGAGTGTAGCATTGAAAAAACTTTGCGAGTATGTTCTTTTCACTCTAATGGTTCTAAATTATTGTTCAAATGATTTTCAATAATTGTAGTAACTAGTAAGCTGTATCTTAGCTTTGGTGATAAGTTTGTCATCTTTTTGATCTGGGATTCATTTAAAACATCATTTGGCATAATAGCTGCATGAGTATATTTTGAAATAATGTTTATCTTCTCTCATAATCTGAGTTTTTTTCCCCTCTAATTGAGGTTTCTTTGGTCTTCTTTATCTTTACATCTTCATCTCTAATTGAATCCAACTCATTTCAATGTATAATCCTTTCATCACTTTTGAACATGCCCATTTTCTTGCAACCTATTTTTTCATTTTACCATTTATTAGCTACTCCAAATGCTAATATTTTTATTAGTCTTTCCGCTGCACATCTATCTTTAAGCATTCTCATCTCCAATATATTAATGGCTTCTCCATGTTCCTATTTGTCCCCACCTTTCTAATGCATAAAAAGTTCCTACAGAATGACTAATCATGAACAGATTTGAAGTGGACCTGATAAACTTTGTATCAAGAGTGACATTCATTCGCATTGAAGGCTTTAGATATGTTCAGACTAGAATTCACTCAATGCGTTAGATATGTTCAGACTAGACTTCATATCTTCTTATACCTCGTCTCTGCACTGCCCGTTTGCATAATTTAACACGTTATTGTTGTGGACCAAGCAGTGTGTTGTTACCTCAGTCAGCTCACTCAAACCCCGCCCTCAGCATGTAAGAGACTCCAAAGACAGTGGATGTCTGAGTTACTTCACAGGTTTTAGTGTTATAATTTGTCTAAGTCTCCGTGGGTGCATTTGTAATTATGTAATGAAGCAAGATTGTCCATAATTTTGCGAAGAGAAATGATTTGCTCAAAGAAAAAATCTCAAGGAAAACTTTAAGGATAGACACGTAAAGTGATGGGGCCCACAAAAAGTGAAATGGTGGGACATGACTTTATGTGTCTATCCTTGAGATTTTTCTTGAGTTTTTTTCCTTGAGTATATCATTGCTCAAAATATAATTTAAGTCCTTACATTGCTTACCCATGATTTTAAACTGAATTGTGATGGGCAAAGACTAAATTGTGCTGCCCTCTGGAATCTTATTTAATCTTATGAGGTTATAACAATAAGCTACTGTCTAAGATTGGAACATCATTGAGAACTAATAAATACCATACGCTTTATTAACAGTCAGTTCCAAACTATATCTGATTCAGCTCGAAGTATAGATTTTTTTGTTATGTTTTCTCAAGAGCCAATATGTATTCAAAAGTAATTACCAATGCCCAAGCTACTTCAGTCACGGCTAGTCAATGAAATCCACCAAATATATTTCATTCCAATAAGTGATGGCACAAATCCAGTTTTAGCTTAAATTACATTGATAAATGAAGTACAGATGAAACAGTTCATCTCTTGATGGAAATTATAGCATTTGCCAAACTTTGCCACAAAAGCTACAGTTTCCATCAAGCAGAGTAGCAAGACACGAACTCACGAGAAACGCAAGAAATGTACAAACACCAAACTACACTTCTTAAAACCTACTACTTACCATGCTCTAGGATCTTCACTCCAACTGATTCTATCTTTTCACATGCAATTCCCACAGTCGGCACAGGGCATTCCACCGGAGCCACCGGCCTCCGCGATCGCAGCGCAGACCACACGAACACGGTGAAGAACGCTAGCATTGCGCCACAAGCAGCAGCGAAGACCATGGCGATGAACGCTTCCCAAGGATACGATCTTATCGGATGAACCGGAGCGCTCTCGTTGGATCGCGCCAGGAATGAATCGGGATCCAGGGGCTCGGAATGCATCAGAAATGGAGCTCCATGCTTCTGTGTGAAATTCCACGAATAGATGCTGCTTCCCTGTGTAGAATGGCTGCTCCAGGAGCTTAGAACCACCAACGCCGCCTCCCGCCACAACAGGTACGACAAATCCATCGAGTAAGAAATAGAAAAGTTTATCGGCTTTGATTCCTTTTCGAGGCTCAGTCTCACTTCGATTCTCTTCGATTCGCCGTCGTAATCTATCCAAGACTTGAACTTCCTTCCGCTGTCGAGATCGAGCACCAAGTTGTTGCCTGAAAGATTGCTGCTTTCCACGTCAATTTCAATTAGGGTTCCCGTTAGGTTAGTGATTTTATCTGCTTTTACCGTCTCGAATCTCACGGCTACGAGACTGGTGGAAACCCTAGACCAATGGCCGTTCACCGGCTCCGGCTGAACACCGCTCGGAGAGAGGAAGAAGGCCAGACCTCCCCCATGGCCGGGGGAAAGAGCGAACGAGAAGGAAGAAGAGAACCCGGGGTTGGTCCCGAAGAACCTAACCGGCTCCCGGTAGACCACGCCTCCTGTGCTGGCGTTCGCTGGACGCGTGAGCCTCACCGCCGAGTCGCCCAGCTCCGCGTCGCCGTAGAGGGCGAACTCAGAGCCCAAGGTTCGATTTTTGTCCGATCCGACGAAGGAGAACAAGAAAAGTTTGCCTTTGTTTCGGTCTGCCACCGACGAGGAAGCGATGACGAAAGGGAGGAGGAAGACCGCAAGGGCGAAGACGGACGCGGAGGAGGTCGCCATTCGAAGATGATCTGAGGTCGGCCGCGTTGGAGAAATTACCTGTAAAGCTCACGGTTTGCTTGTTCCATGGAAGGGTAGTTTCAGCATAGGCTTCGGCGAAAGAGCGGCGCTGCGTTGGTTGGAAGGGAAGAAGATGAAGGAAAAAAGAAAGGGGGGAAATGCAGAAGGTAAAGGGGGAGGAATTAATGGCGAGAAAAAAGAATCTGCCAGTGTGCTTTGCTTTACTAGCTCCCTGATCCCTCCTTCCCCCTCCTCTTTTAACTTCGGTAGAAGAACAATTATAGAAAAATAAATAAATTAATTAATTACATGTAAATGGTGAACTTTCCTCAAGGAAAATTTCATCTGCCGCACCTAATTTTTTTTTTTAAATTTTCTCATTTGTACCCTTATCGTTAGGTTTGTCATTTTGCCCCTCCATGGCTCCATCGTCCACAATAATAAGAAGGAATGCCGGATCCGTCCTCTGTTTCAGTGACCTGCATTGCCTTAGGCACAATGGGCAGTAACGATAAGCTTTCATTGATGCCACTCTATGACCCAATTGCCTAGTCGGTTGTCTTCACCACCCACTCCGCCATTGAGAGCATGAGTGCGGTCCCCCATCAAAAGAAAACAAATACAAGGAGCAAAATAGAAAATCTAGAACTGCAGGATGCACATTATTAAATCATATAATCATCTCCTGCGAAGGATAAACTTGTTATATGATTTCATATATATGTGTGATTGGAAAACAATGGACAAGGCTTTAAAATTTTTAAAGATATTTCGACTTAAAACTCTAGAATAGTAAAGGCAGTATCAATTTTTTTTTTCTCCATAAAAATCAAATTAAAAGAAAAGGAAAAAATAGTAGAAAGGAGCAGTTGGTGGTCGTTGAGATTATGATGATCTCTTCAGTGGGATTCATCGCTTTAATACCTTCTCCATGATTGGCTCGAGCTTCATCATGGCTCGGTTGAACAGAATAACAGTCGCAACATTACGAGTAGGTTTGCAAAGCAACAATCATGGCTCGTGCTGGATACAAAAGTTTTGTTTTTTTTCCTGTAATCTATTTTTCGGAGGATGGATTAAATATAAATGTGATTTAAATCTCTATGGATTTTCTTTGTTATCGTCGTTAATTAACAAGATGTTTTAACTTTTTTCCTGCTTTCAATTACAAAGATGAGTCAAGACGATCTATAGAGAAACCTGTTTCACCATGACAGTTAGGATCAGTTCCACCACAAGAACATTTACAGGAACATCAAGTTCAATATGTTAATGCCCTAATCCACTAGCTGAATTTAAGTGAACTTCATATGCATTTTTTTTTTAAAAAAAAAAGATGTTTATTGTCTATTTTTAAGAAGAAGAAAAAAACTTAAGGAAGCACCCTCTATAGCTTTCTAGTTTCACTAATTCCATCTCCCTGTTCATCACAAATTTAATCTTGGCTTTGCTGTATCTGCTTGCTGTCCCTGCCAAAAGCAAAAGGATGAAAGAAAGCAAACAAAATCCAGAGTATGAGTGTGGGCCATCCTGAAAAGTTAAGTGTCACATGTGTAGTCACCTTTTTGCCACATTAATGCATTAAAAACATAGAACAAAATATTTCACCATTTAAAATTTATTTGCCTTTTGAAAAAGTTCTTACTCTTCAAATATTTTACATCTCAGACATTTTGCCTTTCTTGCTACTAAAACTATTGAATTAATTAATTAGCAAGCTATGATATGATGATTTTCTATTTTAATGAAATGAAACTGCAATTTTGATAATCTAATGGGGAAAAATAATAAGAGATTTTTCATATTCTAATGGAGCAATTTTGATCACTGTAAGTGTGTGGATGATATTTTAGAAGGCATGCAGATAGATTAACATTTATTAAAATTTCAATCTGATTTTTTTTTAGATAGTTTTTTATTTGTTTACTTATTTGGGAATATAGAGTACAACTTGTACATATTCAAAAGCTAATCTTCAACCATAACAATAATAATCAAATTTTATCTTATTAATTAGGGTCAGCTATATGAATATTTTTATATTATTGAATTTTATTCTCTATTATATCATCATCTATATTTAAATAAATTTTATCTTATTTTATTATTTTTAACAAAATCTTTTTTGCTCTTTCTCATTTGATGTATGTAATTGTTATAATTTCACATCGCCTACATGTCTATATCATCTTAAACGTGTCTATCAAAATTTTTCTTTAATAGATACAACTCTAACTTTCTCTCTAATACTCTCATTTCTTATTCTATTAATCCTTGTATGTCCACACATCCACCTTAACATTCTCATCTTCTGCTAATATGCTTAAGTCATAACCCCAACATTCAGTTCCATATAACATAACAGGTTTAACTACGATTTTATAATATTTTTCTTTAAATTTTAGAGATACTTTACGATTACATAAAACATACGGCGCTCTTCTCCATTTCAATTATTTTGCTTGTATTCTATGCAAAGCATCTCTCTCAATACCTCTATCGTTTTATAAAAAATGATCATAACTATTTAAAACTCTCAGTTCTAGTTAACTCGTCATCTACTATCTTAACAATTGTCTCATTAACGTTTTGTGATAATATTTTTTTGGTTACAAAATATTATTAATATAAATATTGAAAATAAATTTAATGTTTAATTAATTTTTAAAATTTTTTATTTTGTATTTAAAAAAAATTAAAATATGCCGGATCTAGTGGATCTAACTTGGATCCGCCCTGCTAGGTTCACGGGGCAGGGTGGGTCCAAAGGGGGGCAGGGTGGGTCCTGAGTTTGGCCAAACCTGCCCGAACCCGGAGCCGTTGTCATCCCTAAGTGTGAAGAAGACGATAACAACAACAACCAAATCTTTTCTCACTACATGGGGTCAGCTATAGGGATCCTTTTACGCCATTAAACTCTATCCCATACTATATCTTTATCTATACTTAAATAAATTTATCTTAGTTTATTATTGTTAACCAAGTCTTTTTTTATCTTCCTTTTCTTTTGTCATAGTTTTATATTACTTAACTGGAGCATTTATTGGTA
>JBBMJZ010024728.1:0-10515 GCA_037833815.1 Zingiber zerumbet
TATTAATATATAAGAATATGATACAATGAGTCTATACAACAATCATCAAATGATTGGCTCTAGGGCTCTAACTAACAATACCTTGAAGGGTGCATTTGGTTCAAGGTTATCATATATAACCTTGGTTATGTGATTACCAGATAATCATATAACCAATGCCATAGGGAATGAAACATAACCTGATATTGTTTGATTGAATTTAGGTAATACAATAAAACCTTGTTTGTTTGAAGGGTTTAGTATATAACCTAATGTAACATTTTACCGTATTACCTTTGGTTCAATCCTAAACATGATGATATTGTATATTTTCCAAATTAAAAATAAAAAGCATGATGATATTGCATGCTTGTCTGCACCACGATTTAAAGGTAGAGAATTATATCAATTGCCAGACGGCCGGTTGTATTCATTTTAATTTTTAAAAATTATTATTATTATTATTATTATTATTATTAGTGATATATATAAATAAATAAAATTGGATAATATTTTATTTTTTTATTTTAGAATTTTTTTATGATGTCATTGAGCTTTAATTAAGTCTACTTAATTTATCCTAACTATATTTAGAAGTCGATTGATTTAATTTATTAAAATTTAATCAAAATAATAAAGTTAAAAAAAATAAAAATCTTTCTTCTTCTTCCTCCCAATGTCACCTTTCGCTGCTGTTGCCCGGTGCCTACTGCTCGTTGTTTGCCGCCGCTTGCTATTTGCCGCCACCCGATGTTCGCCACCCGTTGTTCGCCACCGCTCACTGTTCGCTATCGTTGTCTCGCGCCCGTTGCCTGCTGTTCGTCGCCGCTCGATGTTGGTTGTCACTGCTCGCAGTCCGCTATTCACTGCTCGCCATCAGCTATTCGCCGCCCGCCGCCCGCCGCCCACCGCTTACTGCCACCTCTTGTCGCTATGCCTCTGTTGTTGCTGTTGTGCACACACAAAGCTTCCTCAAAGACTTTCTTGCGTGAAGGAACATGGCGTCACCTATTCTCGATCAGGCACCGCCCTGCTCGCACTCGATGACTACGTCCAGCTCTTATCGTTCTTCGATTGTTCCAAGGATACTTTTGGATTTTTTTTTTTTTTTTGCTTAACCTCCAAAGCGAGAGAAACCAAGACAACTCAAGGTAATCCGATTCTCGATTAGATGCCCCCATTCATGACATCTGCTGACATTTTAGAATCTAAAAAAATCTTGAACGAAACACGATTATTGATGATAATCATAGCCAGATAATCAAAGTTATCTGAGATAACTCTAAACCAAATACTTTCTAATTTTTTTTAATAATTTAAATAGATGGTCAATTGTTCGTGATCTAACATGCGAATTCTGCTTAGCCTATGTTTGTGCTACATCCAATATTATGAATCAGGTAAATATTAAATCTAGGACGATGGATCCATAAAAAATTTAATTAGTTATTAAAATAAATTAAAAAACACACATGAGATCTAAAAATTTGGTATTTTATAGTTACGCGTATTATTGATAGGAAAAATTTCTATATGATGATTATGGATGGTTCCAACCGTGAATGCACGGAGTACTTATCCTTCCGTGCCCAATCACTTTCCCATGCCGTGTCCATTCAATTAAGACCGCCAATCATTTTTAGAAATTCCGAGCTCAATCGTAGCGATCCGGGCTCAATCGTAGCGATCCCACCACTACTAGCGTACGTGGATACGCTACTCCACGTCTCTGCTGCGCCGAGGCGGCCTTGAGAAACTCCGCACCTGGAAGCATCCATTTTTTAAATTTTTAATTTTTTAATTTTTGCCCTTTTCATGGAACTCATCCAGTGTCACTCTCGTCATCCTGCACATCACGCGCCCTCCCAAAGGCTGCCCATGTCGGGATCGACCATCGATGCCGTGTCGCTTCGGTCTCCACCCATTCATCATTATTCACCCTTTCCTTCCAGCGGCCCTCTGCCCACTAAACTGACTCCCCTCGCTCTCAGCCACCGTCAGCGTCGTCAGCGTGTCAGCCACAGGAGACCAAACTGCGTTTCCTGTTCCGAGCGAACAGCAAATCCCAAAGCTAATCGAATGGCGTTTTAGTAATTTCGCTGATCTTTAGTGTTCGTTCCTTGGTGAACGTTGGTGCGCTTGGAAGGCATCCGCGGAAAACCAGCCACAAATCGATTTCACGTCCTGCCCACGCTTCAGATCAGCTTCTTCGAAATTTCATTTCTCATTTATTATTTTATATTTTAATTAGCATTTAAATGTATTTAAATTATTATTAATATTAAAAAAAATTGCAACCGAACTAAACTCACGTTCACAACTGGTAACGCACGGAACTTGGGCTGGGTAGGTGGCGGCCTAACGACGTTACTTAACACTTATCCGTTGCCTAACGGCGTCGTCAAGCCTACCATGGACAACCTACCTTTCGGAGTCTACCCGAATGGGCCCACGGGTTTTGGCGAATAAATTTGCTAGTAAGGATTTGAGTGGCAGAAAAGTATTCGGGATGCGTCGAATGGGTTTCTCCAAAAGAAGCCACCGCTTTATAAAGCGATCTGGGTCATTGAATCGAGAGCCGACGACGAAATTGCTGGAAGGAAACGTGTTTTTCCTTCGTCGAATTGGTTTCTGCCGAATTCCTTACAGTTCTTGCTCTCGATCGTGTGCCCGTCGCTTTTTGGTTGATCGCCTCGTCGCTCTTTGGTTGATCCCCTCCTTGGAGTTCGTCGAGGGCCAGCGGACGACCGA
The DNA here is from genome assembly GCA_037833815.1 of Zingiber zerumbet. NCBI lineage: Eukaryota > Viridiplantae > Streptophyta > Magnoliopsida > Zingiberales > Zingiberaceae > Zingiber > Zingiber zerumbet. Next base: position 2,731 of record JBBMJZ010024728.1, read on the forward strand.
TGGATTCCGGGGCGGCGGTGGAGTCGCACGAGGCGGCGATGCCCGCAGCCGTGGCGCTTGACTTCACCGATGGGGAGGTATACCCTTCGACGCCCAGGATTCCGAGGAGAATACAACGGAGATTCCGTCATAGCAGGAGCGGAGGTCGCACCAGCATGGAAGATATCGAAGCCAAACTCAGGGATGCAGAGATCAGAAGAAAGGTATTTGGTTCGGCAAAGTTGAATTACTTGGTAACTGTTAGATTCGTGGCTTGGTGTTGTTTCTATTTCCCCTTTCTTTCTATTACGTTTAGGTTTTCATCTTCGTTAGGTTCTTGTTGGTGATTTATGTTAGCTTTATTTACGTGAGGATTCTTGTTACTGTTGGGCTTCTTTGGTTGTTGGTATTGTCAGTAGCTGTTTAAATTTACAGATCGAAATCTTGGTTTTACGTTTTGTTACTGAAAGCCGGCTAGTTCTCATATTTTACTGAAAAAATTGTGTTGTTCCCCCCTCCTCCTATTCATTCTTGTTCCTTTCTATTCTTAACTTTTAAGCTAGCCTGTTATTGGTCTTTCTGCCGTCTCGGACGGATGTTCTAGTTTCCTTGGTCCTACAGTCTTGGTTATGTCGCCCTCTTCGTTTGACTTGCTTCCTCGTGTGTATTAACTTGTTGTTTACTTTCACCTACGCAGTTGTGGTTATAGTTAAAGCTGCGTGAACTGTTAACATATATTTCTCCTTCCAGTTTAGTTCATATGGCAAAGCAATCTGCTACTCCGTACGTATGAGTCTGCTTAGTCAAGTTATTTCAAGTGTTTTTTATTTCTAGTTCTCTCGTTTGTCTAACTTACCACCAGTTATTCTGTTTTGTTGAATCCCAATTTCAAAGATTTTATTCTTTTTCATTTTCTTTAGAGCTATATTGAATCTCTTATTGTGTATGTGTGGGAGCGCTCAGATTCTTCTTTCTTTTATTCATCATAGAAATTAATAGTAATCATGATAAAAAAGAAAACCTTTGTTGCAGCAATTTCATGACTGGTTATCTACCAAGGCAAGGCCAAAACCAAGAAGCCCTTCATGGTCATCTCAAGACGAAAATCCTGGTCAAAGGCTTGAAGCTAAACTTGTAGCAGCTGAGCAGAAGAGGTCATCCTCTAGTTCCAGCATTTATTAAAATTATAACTTGCAGCATTTATTAAATTATCACTCTCCTAGTTTATAATAGGATGAATTGTCAAATCTATCATGTTCTTTACAATTTGTAACAAATGTATCATGTACTTTTATATATTTTTTAAACAAATGTACTTTGAAAAACAATACCTTGAGGCACTATACAAAATGGTAACAAATTTATCATGCTGTAAATTTCCATCAGGAATCCTAATTGATGACATGTCCGCATGCCAAACCATCCATTTTTCACGTGTTGGTTACCACATTTGATATTTTGCCACATTGTAGCCCTAATTAAATCATGACACATATTGGTTAACACATTTGATATTTTCACACATTATAGCTCGAATTAAATTGGTTGTCATGCGTTTTTTACTGTAAAACATAATTCCTTCTCTTTTGTATATGTGATATATTTGTTAAATTTATAAGAACATAGATTTTTTAAGTACCCTTTTTTATATTTATATTGCTATGAGGTTTTCCTTAAGCGTCCTTGTTAACATGTCTAATGAAGGGGAACCCTTGTGCAAAGGTAAGATTATTATCATGTGACCTTCAAGTCATGGAAACAACCTCTTGCAAGGTAGGGTAAGGCTATGTACAATATATCCTTTCTTCCCTGGGATTCCACATTGTCAGGTTGCCCTCTTGTTAACATGTGTAATCATTCTGAATCTCCTAGCTTATGAATAGTCATTTTATTTTGCATATTTAAAGGTTTAGTAAAATTTAAGCATTGGTTTATGATTTGGAGTCATTTATCTTTTTCTATTTGATGTTGAAACTGAAGACTTGGTTTCCCCTTGAATTGATCAGGCTGAGCCTTTTAGCTAAAGCTCAAATGCGGTTGGCTAGATTGGATGAGCTACGACAAGCTGCTAAAAGTGATGTAAAGATGCGTTTTGAAAAGGAACGTGAAGAGCTTGGCACTAGAGTTGAATCCCGAGTACAACAAGCTGAGGAGAACCGTAGGCGCCTTCTTAAGGCCCATAGTCAAAGAAAAGCTGCCATTCGTGAGAGAATTGCCAGATCTGTATCACAACGAATCATCGGAGAAAATAGATATAAGGAATGCGTGCGCTCTGCAATCTTCCAGAAGCGTGCTGCTGCTGAGAAAAAGCGAATGGGATTGTTAGAAGCAGAAAAAAGAAGAGCTCATGCTAGGGTAGTCCAAGCACGCAAGGTGGCTAAAATTGTGCACCACCGAAGAGAAACTGAAAGGAAAAGAATGAAAGAGCAATTAGAGAACAAGCTTCAAAAGGTAGCTGTAGTTAACTGTCGAGAATTTTTGTAGTAAAACTCAAATTCTTCCTTTATGGCTTTGATCCAATCATCATGCGTGATTATTGTTCAAGCTATTTCCTTTATGGCTTAATCACTGGTACGTTCTCTGGCTTAGGCAAGGAGACAAAGGGCAGAATATCTGAAACAGAGAGGTAGTCCTCATAGCTCTGCACGGATCAATTTGACCAGACATGGAGAATTTCTTTCGAAAAAACTAGCTAGGTGATTTTTCATTTTTGGTTATATATATGTGCATGTCTTTATGCTTGAATCTTTTTGTTCACGTTGTTAATTGAATGTATAGGTGTTGGCGACGATTTGTGAGATCAAGGAGGACCACGCTTGCTTTGGTTAAAGCATATGATGCCTTGAAATTAAATGAAAAATCCATTAGTGTTATGCCATTTGAACAAGTTGCTCTTTTGATTGAATCTAGCACAACACTTCAAACTGCAAAGGCTTTACTTGATCGGTTGGAGAGTCGATTTTCACTATTGCTGTCATCTGGCCCATCAAGTATTGAGAACATTGATCATCTGCTTAAGCGCCTAGCATCTCCTAATAGAAAAATTCCATCTAGCAGAGTGTCAAAGCAAAGAGGTGCAGCAAGACGAGAGTCTGTCAAAGGACCTAAAAGTGAAAGAAATATGTCCAGGTATCCAGTCAGAGTCGTGCTTTGTGCTTACATGATATTGGGACACCCCAATGCTGTTTTCAGCGGTCAAGGGGAGCGTGAAGTTGTCTTGAGGCAGTCAGCCATAAACTTCATCCGAGAATTTGAGTTGTTAGTCAATATCATTTTGTATGGTCCTAATAGTGCCCACTCATTAACACCATCTGCACCAGTTTCTATGTCTTTGGAACATCTTGAAGAGACATCTTCCAATTTGCCCACAGAACAAAACTTCAGATGCCAGCTGAGATCATTTGACTCGGCATGGTGTTCTTACCTATACAGGTTTGTCGTATGGAAGGCAAAAGATGCTAGATCTCTGGAGGAAGATCTCATAAGAGCTGCTTGTCAGATGGAACTGTCCATGATGCAGACTTGCAAGATGACTGCAGCAGGGAAGACTTCTGACCTTAGTCATGATATGATGGCCATACAAAGACAGGTTTGTTTGCTCTTAAATGTCGGTCATTATCTGAACTTGATTTTAAAGAGCAGAAGAAGGCTTACTGATAGTGATAAATGAATACTCACACCTTGAACCAATTTGTGTAGATCAAATTGAAAATTTAATTGGTGTCATAAAACCATTTCTTTTGTTGCAATTCACTGATTTCTGAAGACATTTCTTATGATTTTAGGTTATTGAAGATCAGAAACTTATAAGAGAGAAAGTTTTGCACCTGAGTGGCAATGCTGGTCTTGAGAGAATGGAATCTTCTTTGTCTGATGTGCGAACAAAATTTTTTGAAGCAAAAGAGAATGGCAGTCCTTTAGCAAACCCTGTTGCTCATATATCATCACCATTGGTCTCTGATCCTGCAATACAGTTGGATTCTGTTCCGAACAACCAGAATGTTGAGGCTTCTCAGAGATCAAACAATGTAGTTCGGTCTCTGTTTGGGGTTTCATCATCTGCTCAGCCAAAAATTGGTTCAGAAGATCCACATACAGATGTTCAATCAAGCTCTGTAAGAGGCATGCATTTACCAACTGAGAATGTACTTCTTGTGAATGAGATAATGCATTGGAACCTTAAGCAACTATATGGTGATTTTGACATGGTCAAAGCTGAAGAGCTTAGTATAAAGGTATTTACGGTCCTTTATTATATATGGTATTTTCACGTACTATGAATCCATGCCTTCATCTGCTTCATTGCACATTCAGATGGATCCTCAATTCCTTCTCTTTCTTGATCTATTTGGTAGGTTAAAGAGACGATGGAAAAGGCATTTTGGGATGAAATACTGGATTCTTTGCAGGGAGTCAAACCTGATTACAGTAGATTAATATCCCTTCTGAAGGAAGTCCGGGACGAATTATGTGATTTGGCTCCACAGAAATGGAAGGCAGATATCCTCAACAGTATTGACCTTGATATTTTATCTCAGGTAAATCCATACTCCACTTTGTTATCTGTTTTATAACATTGATCTCCCACACTTGAGAATCTTTCCCACTTATTTGTTCACTGTATCTTTGATCCCTTGCCATGAAATCTAATCACAGGCTTACAACATTTGATATTATGTTTAAAGGTTCTCGAGCCAGGGGCTCCTGACACAGACTATCTTGGAAATATTCTAGAGTATGTGCTAGCCATGCTGCAAAAATTATCTGCTCCTGCAAATGAAGATAGCATGAAAAAGGACCACCAAATTTTGTTAAATAGATTGGCAGGCATTGCTGAATCAAATGACAAACAAAGCAAATCTTTCATTGTTGCTGCAGTGGAGGGCCTGCGCTTTATTTTGGAGCAAATACAGGTTCGATTCTTGTTTTGTTCAGCACATCAGAGGTTGGACATTTTATTAGACGACCAAAATATTTGATTTTTGTTTCTGCCTAGGCTCTCTCTATAAATGTGCGAGTAGAGGGAGAAATTTAGGCTCTTTCTTGTAGAGATGTAGCTTTAAATGGGACTGTGTAAACTACCTCTCTTATGTCTAGAAAAGAATAATTAAACTATTTTCTCTGTTAACAGACATTGAAGAAGGAAGTCAGCTTTGCACGAATAAAATTGATGGAACCAATTATTAAGGGATCAGGGGGATTGGAATATTTGCAAAATGCATTTACTGATCGATTTGGATCTCCAAATGCTGATTCTAACACCATTCCACTAACTCGTCAATGGCTATACTCCACAAGTAACAGCTCAACAGAAGAATGGACCGAGCATATTGATGTCTGTACTGCTCTTTCAGCAAGTCATGTGAGTTCCATTCTCTTAAAATAGTTATGCGATGCTTTTCAAAATGAATTATGGTGTAAAAGTTTTCAACATGCTCAATCCCAGGGTCTTCCTACTGCTGCCCTTCGGACTGGTGGTGCCGGCTTTGCAGCATTAACAAGACAACATGATTCTCTCACAGATTCAGGTAGAAAACCTTTTGTTGCATTGACTTCTATTGTGATGGTGAACCAAGTTTCTATTTTCTTGGACTGTGTAAGTCACACTACCTCGATATCTGTTGATTGGACTTTACGCAGGCGATGACGAATTACTGCCAGAATGCAGTGGAGAAAAGGTGGACAAATTGTTGAGGCTTGGGTTGGTAAAGCTTGCCAGCGTTGTAGAGGGATTGACCATGGAGACAGTTCCTGAAACTCTTAATCTTAATGTATCAAGACTGAGGTCTGTACAAAGCCAATTTCAACAAATTATTGTCACGGCAACAAGGTAATTTTCGCTCTGGTCCTTGGCCCTGTGTGTTTGCATCGATAAACAAAACATTATTTAAGCATTGGTGATGGATGACATGTAGCATCTTGGTACTCCGACAATTTCTTCTCACCGAGGGATCTGTTACACTGGCGGAGCTGGAATCCATAATATCAAATACTGGAAGGGAGTTGTCTGAGTTCTTGAAGACTTCATCTGATGTGAGTATTCAGACAATCACTGAGATGCTGATGAGCGCATGTGGCTCCAGAAACCATGAGAGCAGGAAGGAAATGGTAGCAAGAATGCTCACAAAAAGTTTGCAGAACGGTGATACTGTGTTCGAGAAAGTGTCCAAATCAGTTTATTTGGCCCTGCGAGGCGTGGTTCTGGGGGGAAATGGAGAAGTAGGCCGGAAACTGGCAGATGTAGCTCTACGACGAATTGGAGCCGCCGCGCTGGTAGACCAGATTGTAGGCACCGGGAGCATACTTATCATGATGGCGATCGTCACCAACCGAGTTCATGGTCCATGGTACAGGGTTATGGTATGATTAGTATGGCTGGATTTATTTAAGAATAAACGCCAAGTATTTGTACAAACAACTGCAAATAAGTAAGCGACTGAACTGGTCTGGGAGGGTTATGATTAGTTTGTGAATTCAAGTGTGGTGTACATAAATTGTATAAATGATAAAATTAAAGAATGATATCCTTCGTCTAATAGTTGTCGTTTATTAAAATTCTATATTTATTTTTACAACGCACGTGCTTCATAATTAACATGAATATGGTACGCCTCATATATATTATTATTTTTTAGCTCTCCCATGGATTTCGCATAATTAATATGAAAATGGCACGCCACAGATATATCATTATTTTTTAGCTCTCCCTTGGATCACTCTATTTTGGAGTCCGATAATTGAGTATGGTCCTCGCACTAGTTACAATTTATAATTCTAGGGGCCAAACAAACTTAGGGTCTAGATTTTGAAACAGCAACCTATATTAATAGGACCTCTATAAATATTAAAGGTGGTATGAAAGGTAATTTAATTGTACTTCTCATCTTTAATTACTATTTTATTATTTCCTCTTTCCTCCAATCTCATATTAATTTAAGTATTAAAACGGGCTTTGTCGAATCATGTACTTTCGTTTTGTACAAGATAATTCTTTTTTAAAGGTCAATCTGTGTCTCCGATAGAGACACCTTAGTATCTCTGCACTTAGTCAAATACCTTAAGAACATCATTATCAATTTTTTTTTTTACGCACAGAATTTATTTTAAATTTTATATTTTACATAATGTTTTTATATCAGTTATTTTATATTTCTTAAATTTAGATATTATAAATAGTACTTCTTTGAATTTAAGGAATGAAATCTATTATCTAAATATTAAAATTTTATTTAATTTGAGAGAAAAGAAAGGTAATGAAAATTAGATAGTATTCGGTAAAAGAGAAAAATAATAAAAAAGTTGAAAGAGAATAAAATAATTAAAGAAATAAAAATAATAAAAATTTTAGGATAATTTATATAGTGTGTAATAAAAAATAATTATCTAAATTTAATAAAATGAACCATCTATCCTAAATTATATTATATAAAAATGAACATAGATGGTCTAATATAATTTTTGAATAGTTCTATTTTTTTTTAAAAGAAAAACACGCTTTTATATTCATTTTCCCTAACAATTTTTTTTCTTCAAATTAAGCAATACATTAAAAGATATACAATAATTAAAATATTTCTATTATAATTAAAGAAGATGATAATGTTGGAACTTTCGGACTACAAAAACTACTTTTTATGTTGCAGAAACCCTAAAGTTCTTAGCCACTGGATCCGTGCGAAGATAAAGTTTTCATGTACATGTTTCTATCCTAGATCTACACTAGATCTACATGGTAGAGATTATACCTTTGAAGCGAAACCCTTCGCAAATCCCGCTCGTCCAAGGTTCTTCGGATCTCAAGTGTGT